>SNQJ01S0011405.1:233553-253616 GCA_010110895.2 Picea sitchensis
AGGTTTATGGAGGAATTGGGAAAGAAGAAAAAGAATATTAGGTTGTACTATGATAGTGAGAGTGCAATTCATCTTGCAAAGAAATCAGCCTTTCATTCGAAGACTAAGCATATACAGTTGAGGTACCACTTCATATGATCCACCTTGGAAGATGGACATTTGAAGTTGGAAAAGATACACACTAGCCATAATCCTGCAGACATGTTAAGAAAGGGAGTAACCAAAGAGAAACTGAGTTCCTGCTCAGTTTCAGTTGGTCTTCATTAATGAAGATGAAGATGAGAAATTTTCCAGGTCCAAGAAGGTTTAGAATCCAGCATATACAATAGCAGTGCAGTTGTTGAGATCAATTTCCAAGTGGTAGATTGTTGGTTGTGGAGCCTGATTATCTTCCTGATTCAGAGGTCCTTGTTTTCAGCTGTGTTTATACCCCATGAAGTATTTACACCCTAGAAGTATGTACACTCTTCCACGCGGGGGAGTGCAGAGGGGGGGTACCCCCTTTGCGGGGTCTGGGGGGGATATCTCCTCGGTTGGGGGGTCTGGGGGCAAGGGCCCCTGAAAGAAAAATTGCCTTGTAAATGTATATTGTAATTTCATTATAAATCTGGACCGTTCATTATAAGGTCGCAGATCTAATGGTAGAGATTATGTTAGGGTTTTTTCCCTAGAAGGCAACCCTCTTTTATGAGGGAAATGTATTGTGGCTATGGTTGATGGAGAATATTGTATTCTGAAAGAGGAGACTGTGAGAGAAAGAAGAGGAAGTTATAGCAGGTTTTGTTGTAGGTTGTATCCCTTCATTTGTTGGATAGTAATAAAGGAAGGACCTGGAAATTTCTCTAGTGGATGTATCCCACACTAGGTGAACCACGTAAATCTATGTCTCTCTTTTATTGTGTATCTTCTGTGTTTTGTTTCCCCATTTGTTTTATTTTATTTCTCCGCGGTCCTATTTTTCTAACACTATATAGATGGAAAAATGAAATTGTTCACACAAGGTCTTTCGGGGGAGGTGAGGAAGTGGTTCAAATCCATCCCAGCAGCAAGCATTCATGACTTCACCGCATTCAAAATATCTTTCATTACCAAATGGGGAGACAAGAAGAACCTGTTGCAACTAATGATGCAATACAATAACATGAAGAGGGCGTCGAAGGAGATTGTGCAAGAATTCTCAACCCATTTCATGAGGGTGTATAACTCAATTCCCACAGAAGTCCAACCACCACTCGGGGTTGCGTAACTTTGATACACCGATTCCTTCGACAACAATTTCTCCTTATTGTTGAGAGAAAGGAGATAAGAAAATCTAGATGCCATGATGAGTGACATAATTGAGGTCAGGGTAAATATAATGGTGTTGGGGAAGATCAAACAAATATTCAACAGAGGTAATAAGAAACCCTAAGGGGATGTGAAACCATCGACATCTCGTTCCTTATATGACAAATTATACTTAATGATGAATACGGTGGAGAAACTGATGGAAATAATGTATGTGGGAAACATACCTGCTGCCCGAGAACAACATGACCCCCATCCCTAAAATAAGAACCTCAGAAGGGGTCAAGTCCCTCGGATCAGACAGAGGGAGCAGAGAGAATAGGGTGACCATCAAACAAGACCTTCGCTTCAAAATAATTATGCAGATAAGGATTTTGATCATATGTTCCAAGAATAAATGCATTGTTGCGATGAAAAAAAAATCATGTGTTTTTGAAGAAGGGAGAACATGATCAATACATGAGTGAAAACAATGATATTATGCTCGAGACAGATGGAACACTCTCCTGGGAAACGAAAGAATTCAGGAAAGGTTATCACAATGCCATCATGCAATTTTACAAACAATACAACCTCAAGATCAAGAAGGTGCCTACAGAACCTCAGCAGAAAAATCCCATAAGGAAAACTCTAGTGGATGCCCCTTCCACAAGGCACCCGAAGCTAGACAACCCAACCAAAGATGCGGCTGAAGAGGAAAAGTCAAAGGAGGAGGCCCTGAAGAAAGCATTGGAGACAAACTAGGAAACGCACGACAAAGAGGTAGAAAAGGTCTCTCCCCCTTTTAACTTCGAGAATGAGACGGCCAAGATCAAAATAACTATCTCGTTCAACGAACTTATAAAAAAGGGTGAGTATTGGAAGAATATTATTAAAATGCTAAAAATGGGAGAAACCCCAAACACGTTGAATGTCCAGGATGATCACCTTGCTATTCTATTTGGTCCACGCGTTGAGGAGACAAGTGATATTGAGGATGTTCCCCCATTCTATGTCAATCTAAACATTCATGACATGACCCTATATAACGCCATGCTAGATTCAATCGCGTCGCACAAACTCATGCCAAAGGTGATCATGGACGAGATTGGTTTGTACATCACCAGACCCTATAAGGACGTTTTTTCTTTCGATTTGAGGAAAGTCAAATCTCTGGGACTCATAAAAGACTTGGTCGTGTCATTGGCCCAAATTCCTTTAAAGAATATGGTTATGGACGTGGTCGTGGTCGATATACCCCCTAAGTTTGGCATGTTGTTATCTAGTTCGTGGGCCACAAAATTAAAGGGAACTCTGCAAATGGACATGTCATATTCTACCATTCCTATCTTTGGCCAGGCGAGGCAGTTATATAGAGAAGTATTATTGAAGTACATGGTAAGTAGTAAGACATAGCCAAATAACCATCCTATCTACTTCATTGACACGAAGGTTGATTCCTCCATATTCTACAATGACCTGAGCTTTGAAGAGGAAGAGTCGACAACCATCATGATCGTCTATGATAAAGCCGTGCGATGAGCAACAAAGTTCATCGACCCAAAGAACCATGCATAAAATGAGATATGGAACATGTGTTTCGACGACGTTGTCAACAAAGACAGGGTAGGATATGGTGTATGGATAAGCCCTCCCAAGGTTAGAACAAAAATCTTCTCATACAACCTCTCCACTGACTGTACAAATAACATGGCTGAGTATGAGGCATTGATCTTGGGAATGAAGGTTTTGAAAGAATTGGGAGCAAAGAGGATAGCAGTGCATAGGGACTTTGAGCTAGTCATAAACTAAGTAAAATGCATATATAAATAAAAACACCCCAGGCTGAGAGCGTATAGGAACTTGGTTCTGGACCTGCTCGAAGAATTCTCGGAGTATGATCTATCGACTCTCCTGAGGGAGAAAATCAGATTTTCAATGCATTGGCTACCTCAGCCTCGATTTTTAAAATTCCCATATTTCCCAGCATAAAATACAAGATCGAAGTCAAACACAGGTCAATAGTGCCTGATAATATCAAATATTGGTAGGTGTTTGAGGACGACAAAAAAATGGAGAGATTTCTCCAATTGAGTGATGAGTTCTCTAACATAAACATTTATGATGAGTTTTGTTGCAACGAAGATGGGAGTGTCGATGTGTTCAGTAATGAAAACCCTTTCCATAATTAGATAGCGGGAAGGGACATAGTACAATTGAAAAATAACATCATCCCAAAGGGGCTAGTTCCATTGGAAAAGTTGTTTGATGAAAACGATGTGGCTAGAAATACTAAGATCACTGCAAATGATGAGGATGTCAAAGATTGTAATATCGAGACTCAGGACAACCCGAAAATAATCAAATTTTCAAAAATGCTCATGCCAGAGGTCAAACAAGACTAGATGAAGCTCATGAAGTATTTCCCCAATGTTTTCTCTTGGAGTTATGGCGACTTAAAGGTTTACAACACCAAAGTGATTCAACACGTCATTCCTCTCAAACAATACCAGAGGTCTTTCAAACAAAAGATGATATGGATAAATCCCCTGCTACTGTCGCTAGTTGAAAAAGAGGTAAAGAAACTCTTCAAAGATAAAATTATGATTTCTTTAAGGTTTTCGAAGTTGGTGGCTAACTTGGTGCTGATAAGAAAAAAGACCGGTGAAATAAGATTGTGTGTGGATTTTAGAAACTTGAACAAAGAGTCCGTCAAGGACCACTACCCGCTCCCTAAAATGGACTATATTCTACAAAAGGTGGTGGCATCCCAAAGTATGTCCATGCTAGATGGTTTTTTAGGTTACAATCAGATCTTGGTACACCCAGATGATAGGGAAAAGACGGCTTTTACGACACCATGGGGGATGTTCATGTATGCCAAGATGCCTTTCGACTTGATGAAAGTCGAAACTACCTTCTAGAGAGAAATGGACATAGAATTTGTTGATGAAAAGGAAAATTTTATTTTGATCTATCTGGTTGACATCACAATATACTCTGAGTCCGATGAAAAACACCTTGGGCATATGAGGAAATGCTTCCAGAAATGAAGGAAATTCGGCATATCATTGAATCCAAAAAAGTCACATTTTGGGATGCAAGAAGGGAAGTTGTTGGGGCACATCATCTTGAAGGAGGGTATTAATATATACCCTAGTAGGGTTGAAGGAATCCTAAAAATCAATATTCCGCGAACTAAGAAGGAAGTGCAATCCTTCATGGGAAAAGTAAATTTCTTGAGAAGATTCATCCCGAACCTCGCATAAATTGTAAAACATATCACCTACATCCTCAAAAAGGGGAACGACATCAATTGGAACCCGGAAGCTAGGAAATCATTTCAAGATACCAAGGTAGCTCTGACTAAATCTCCCATGCTGGCCAACCTAGACTTCATGAAAGAATTCATCTTGTTTTCATTCGCATCAGAGCATACAATTTATAGCGTGTTGTTACAGAAAGACGATCAGAACTTTGAGAAGACTATAGCTTATTTCAGCAGGACGTTGAGGGATTCTCCATTAAGGTACAAAATTATGGAGAAACAAGCATACACCTTAGAAAAATCCCTAAAGGAGTTCAGAACATACATATTACACTCCCACGTTATCGCTCACGTGCCCAGCAACTCAGTCAAGGATATCCTGACTCAACCTGACCTTGAGGGAAGAAGGGGTAAGTGGATAGCATCCATGTTGGAATATGACCTCAAAATCAAGCCCATGAAGCTAATTAAGGGCCAGGGCCTTGAAAAGATGATGGTGCAGTCGGACTGCGACATTGTGGGAATCAACTTCATCATTGATCTGTTAGAGAATCCTCAGAAGAAACAACTGCGTAGGTGTCTGATAAGTTTGTCGATTCACCAGGGTATACAGACATCATCTACGTGTTGAGGCATCTACAAGCCCATCCTAGTTTAAGTAATACTAAGGCCATATTCTTAAATCTCAAAGATGTGAAGTTCTACATCTTGGATAACTCACTGTACTAGAAAGATCCTGAAGGGATGTTGTTGAGTTGTTTGTTGGCAAACTACGTGAAACGAGTTATCGGGGTATTCCAGAAAGGAAAATGAGGAGGACATCACTACTGGAAAACCATCATGCACAAAATCCTAAGAGTGGTCTACTATTGGCCTAGCATCTTTGTAGATGTATATAAAAAAGTTTCTAGTTTCCACGAGTGTTAGATTTTCAACATACGGAGAAAGAAGCAAACTTTGCCGCTGAAGTTGATCTCATTCGAATTGCCTCTCATGCAATGGGACTTGGACTTCATAGGGGAGATATATCCTCCATCCTTGGCGCAACACACATGGATACTCACGGCCACAGATTACTTCATGAAATGGATAGAAGCAATTCCAACAAAGTAGGCTACTGACTCAGTCATCATTCAATTTTTGGAGACAAACATCATGTGGAGATTTGGATGTCCTATCAAGATCATAAGAGATAATGTGGCTGCATTCAATTCCAAAAAGATGGAAAAGTTTTGTCAATATTTCAATATAACCCTGGGACATTCTATAGCGTATTACGCACATGGAAATGGGTTAGAAAAATCATCAAATAAAAGCTTGACCAAGATCATTAAAAGACTCCTACAAGCCAACAATAAGGCCTCGCATAAAAATATTATTTATGCACTGTGGGTGGATAGATTCACCAATAAGAATTCCATATCGACATCGCCATTCCAGATTGTATACGATGCAGATGCGATTTTCCCCACCTCACTGGGGTTTCCTATTAGAAAGTTGTTGCAAGAGAAGGAAGATAAACCATATGACACACAGAGGAGAATAAATCAGTTGATTCACACACAACAAATGAGGGAATAGGTGTACAATCGATCACAACTTAACCAATAGAGGATGAAGAAAAACTTTGAAAAACACTCTAAGCAAGAGGAGTTTCAATTGGGGGATCTAGTGCTGAAATGGGATGCAAGGAATGAAGATAAAGGAAAGCATGGAAAATTCGATCATCGTTGGATGGGTCTATTAAAAATTAGTGCATATCACGGGAATAATGCTTATTTTCTAGAAGAAGTAAATGGAGAGTGCGTTGGTTGGGGACCTATAAACAACAAGTTCCTCAAACACTATCTGGTGAAATAGAGTCCATTTAAGTTACATGTCATCGTAAATAGTCATTTTATTTTTGTCTTGATTCAGTATGTCAGCAGAAAATTGAAGCCCAAAGTGAAGGCCCTGAGTTTATGTTGAGTTTGTTAGAAACTGCGTCGATAATTTTAGGTTGTATTTTTTTTTTCATATTTCAGTGTCTGAAGTTTGAATAAGGCCCAATGGTCATGCACACAATCTATTGTTCTTTACTACCAATCTGGGAGGATAGCATCCTCATTGGACCCAACTCTTAGCATTGTCATTTTCCTTTTTTAGGTAGAGTCGGTCATAGTAGAGTTATGGTATGTGTATCAAATCATGTGAAGTCAGGTACTGGACAATGAAGGGGTCGAAGTTAGAAAGTGGTCGTTTGGTCCTTGGAGTCGAGAAGGGATGTCAGAGTCAAAACATGTGTAAATGGTACGAGTTTGTTCCCAAAATGTTGGGTCCTATCCAAAAGGAAGTTTTATGTGTTGAGGGTCCATGCAAGTAGTTAAATAGAATTCACATCGACAAGTGAAATGACCATCATCAACTCATTATGAGGGAAGAAAGAATGAAAAATCATGGCGCTTGTATCACATATTCCTTGCAACCCTTATCAATTGTACTTTACATGCCCTGAAGTGTACTCATTGCATGTCTGTGCTATGGAAAATCTCCAGTTCACTTTGAAACATCCAGTCGCCATGAATTCAGTGTTCCCTGACATGTTTCCACCTCCCGCACACTCTATTATAAATTATGGATGTTTTGCATGCAGTTTGTTCACTAGTCAAGATTATCCACTGTTTGTAGTTTTCTATCGCAAGTCGAGGTTGATTAAGAGTACTGCCTTGGGCCCATGCCTAATCCACCGCGCGTAGCGAAAATACGCATTGCACCATGGAAACTTCCCAAAACATAAGGAAGGGCGCGCGAAGTGGAAGAAACATTGGGACTGAGCCCCAAAAATTGGCGTTGATCAACGAAGATCCATAGGTCAAAGCATCCTTTAAACAATTCAGGTGCATATCCTTTTGCAGGAAAATTCAAGGATTCAATATGAGACTAGCCGAGCAGTTCGCACTTAGTTTCGATGGATTCTGCGTGGTGATCTTGGGTGTCACTTTTCAGGTAACTCAGGAAACTCTGTCAAATGCAATAGAGATACCCCTGCATGGAGAAAAGTGGTTTAAAGGCATTCCCTTGGATGCTAGCTGCTATGAAGACTTCATCAAGCAAGATTGTTTAGGTGCAAAATTCGAGACAGGCGTTCCGAGTACATATTTGCAGGAACCTTTTTCGGAAACTACTTGGAGTAATCAAGAAATATTTCACCTGTGAAGGGAGGTTCGATAGGATACATTCACATCACATTATATTGTTGATGCACTTCAAAGGAAGGAGACCATTATATCTACCCTTTTTCTTACACCAGAACCTCCGAGAAATGGAAAATAGCACAAAGGATGAAGTGGATCAATTGAAAAGGAAACTCTCTCATGTATTGTTGATTAAATTACTAGTAGTTGAGGAATTAAGACAGTTGAGGAGAAATTGGGATTCATTCTTCTTTAGAGTGGGAATCCCCAAGGATCCAAAAGGATATTTCCCTCTATCCATGGAAAGGGTAATATCACACCACATAGAGGATGGAGTGGAAGAGGCTACGCAGGAAGGAAATACGTCGGAATCCCTGTCCTACCAACAACAAATACCCTAGAGGAGGGGCATGCCAAAGAATAACAAGGAAGCTGGGGAAACCTGAGTCTTGAGAAAACCACGTGCAAGGTCGACGACCGGGGAATTACTTTTGCACGCTATCTAGTTGGAACTTGTCGAAGGAGCAAGCCAAGAAAGCTGGAGAAGAACGAGGAGGACAGATGTTGGAGACAAAGATGTTTGAGAGTCATCTCAGTAGTTGAAGCAAGCGCATCTTGCTATTATTGAGATTTACCAGGAAAATAGAGAACTAAGACGACAATTAGCAGCGAAGAGACTTGAACTGTCAACATCACAAAGATGCGAAGGAAACGTGACGTGGCTCAAGAGACATATCAGAGATGTGCAAGATATAATAGTACAACTGTGTGAAACATAGAGGATCTTAGGAAAAAAGAATGCGAAGCACTTCAAAGAATGTGAAGCGCCTAGGGAGAAAGTCTACGCAGCTCTTGCTAGTGTGCGAAAGAAACATGATTAACTGAGTTCATTCTTGTATTCTCAAACGTGGCACAGATCTTGAAATTGTTAAGAAGGCATCTCCCTTAGACATTTTTTTTATTTTGGTAATGACTAAAACAATCAATAGTCACTCGTCACGTACGTACACCAACAAATGAGTGTGCGACAAAATTCAAGGTCGTTATAGTGGATGGAGGGAGTTTGACAGATCAATTGATCATTCAGATATTTTGTCTAAGGAAGGCATCAACACATCAATCTCCCCATGAAGAGACCTAGATGATAACCGAATCCCCATGGCAAAGACAAGGAGTTATTATGCGACCGAATACATTTGTTTTCTATTTCTGGAAAGGCGTTATGCAAAAAGTCATTTAATGTAGAACAATCAATTTCCTAATTTCTAGGGATAGTATCTAGAGAGAAGGGTATGCCAAGCGATGCCCTATATATTTTATCTTTTGAATGTAAACCAAGTTGGTTGGAGAAACTAGTGTAGACAATGACTCTTGAATGTAGTTTGAGCTTGATCGAAATTTAATGCAAAAGTCCTGAAGCTTTGATGAAAAGATTCTAATTATAGCAGTTCGATGTATTGTTTCCTCTCTTTGCGTACATGCTTCCTATATTATTTATTCATATCTATTTCTTCCTGAATCATAATGTAATTTTGAACCTAGGATTCACTGTGCAGGGCCCTAGGATTCATGCCATTCAGATAAACTGTCTTTCATCTAAGTTAACTCTGAACTCATCCTCAGCGGTGCTCCAAGTTTCTTCATGTGTTTTTCCCCTCTCCTCACACAACGATTTTAAGTTGAAAATTGTTGCTTAATTAGCCTTTATCCTCTCAATTTCAGTCACCGAGTCATTTTTTTCTATCGTTTTCATAAATTTACTCAATAGCCTGAGGTCTTTCTCTCTTTCGCCAATAGAACTAGAAATGATTATCCAAAGGTGTTAAATCTAGCGAATAGCTTAAGGCCATATCCTGTACCGAGACAGAGTCTCCTGAGAGAGCCCTCCCAATCTCCAAAAGGCTAGTTTTAGGTCTAAAAGTATGTTTGTAGGTTGCCTCTATCATTTGTTTCTCAATCGAATGATGTTTACAGAGAGATAACATTTAATATAGATCATTAGATCCTTCATCTTAATTTATCTCTTGCTCATCAATAACCACACGCTTTTATTCAAACTCTTCCTTTGAAGAGCCAAATACACTTATTCACTTCAATTGTGTGTGTGTGTGTGTGTGTGTGTGAGAGAGAGAGAGAGAGAGAGAGAGAGAGAGAGAGTTCCATTAGAAACACACGAAACCCTCCCAAGAAGTGTCGGCGATCCCATAATCTTGAATCATTCTCTAAAGTGCAAACTGCAAGTTATTTCCATTGACATATGAATAATATTACTTCCCTTGTGTTTCTTTCTACAACTTTCATGGTTCTTGTTTCCTTTCTGTTCTTTTATTTATAATTTTCAATAGTGCTCATTTTATGGATTAACATCCTAGCAATTGGTTGTTATACAGTTTGCATCCTTGGCTTAGAAATGGAGTTTTGGCTCACCCTTATGACGAAAAAACCCCAAACAATATGTTGAACCTTAATAATATATGGGGAATATTTAAAAACATTTGGAGAGCATGAATATTGAATCCAAAAATCATGATCGTTCATCTCTCCAAGATGTGTGTCATCAAGGTTGCAACTTAGGAACACGTAACGACCTAATTCCCAAGATTGATATGAGGAAGTTGGATGGTAAACATCCTATAACATGGATATTATATATGGATAACTTATTTTATCTACACCAAGTGCCAACTTTACAAATGGTTACTCTTGCATCCTTCTATTTAGAACTTGATCAATTTGTCTATTATTAATGATATATGAATGGAAAAAATATTTGATTGACTCTTGGCCCCTTTTTATGGATGAATTGATAGAACACTATGGGGATATTAAGAAAAACAAATTATTTGGTTAATTGATGAATCTTTGGAAACGAGGTCCAATTATAGAGAACATTTAGAAATTTCAAAATTTGAGTCTCAAAGTAAGGAACATTCCAAAGGATAATTTTTAGATCTCTTTATGGGCACTTTAAAGGAGAAAGTTCAACATGAGGTGCATCTCTTGGAACATAAATCCATGGACAATTTCTTCAGTGTGGTAAGGAAATATGAAAGTGAAAATATAGACACTTGGAAAGACAAAAATAATCACTATAGAGTGAACCATTGTAATACCCTGGTTTTGAGTCACGAGATTAATAATGTATTTTGTTTATTTGATAAAAGACTGGATGGCCTATAAATTTGAAAGACCACAGTGTCTAGAAATGTAATAATTTGAATAATAATGATAAAATATGTCATTGGATGCAATCCATAAAAGTACATAGATAGGGGGTTATTATTCTACGAGAGAGGGGCCTAAAGGTGATAAGTCTTTTTATTATATTTTGATCACCCATTTTGGTTTTAGAGGGGAAAAGTTGTTATGTGAGCTTATTGGTGAGGTGACATGGTGACATAGTTCTTCATTCATTGTTTGTCATTCATTATTGGTCTTAGTTTGGGCATGGAAAATGAATTATGGGAGTAAAAGAGCCATTGTTTGTTGGTTGAAAGTAAGTATTGATTATTCCATAAAGGAATGGATTCATGTGTTAATGATAATGATGGTATTTGTGAAATAACTATCCACAACTGAGAATCATTGGATTTTCTAGCATTTATATTTCCTGACGAGCAACACAGGAGCCTTGGAAAATAAGTGGAACAACATGAGGGATTGCTTTGCAGAGAAAGGGGTTCATTTCTTTGGGGTTATACATGTTAAAAGGGTATATAAATCAAGTAAAATAGGATTTTTGTGTGGTTAGGAAAACTGTGAGAGCTTGATAGTTGGTTGTGTGTTAGAGTTAGCCTAGGACTTGTCCTTGTGGATTCATAGCCTTGGCTCAGGGGTGACCTGTTGTTGAGAGATAGAATAAGAGTGTCTATAGTTGAGTGGAACATCTACCTTTTGTAGCTAGTTGGTGAATTCGTTTATTTAAGGATACATAATCTCTATGTTTTCTCTGTATTTTATATTTCGTTGTGAATTAATTATCTATGTGTTGATTTTACCGTGCTTGTTGTTGTTATAAGATACATTGAGAATTTTCCTATAACTAATTAGCATGTTCTCAAATATTGGATGAGATGTTATTTGGCATGCATGTTTCTTGATTAATTAAAGAATGGTAATAAAATTTTAGGATTTTCCCAGAATACATGAATTTAGAGGAACCCGAGAATTAGGTGTGTCAGAGATCGGTATCAGAGAAGATTTGTTCATTTTATGGTCGATGAGTACATTACAAATGTTTGACAACACAAGTATTCCAACAGAGGATGAACACCTTCAATAAATAGTTACTTATTATCCAAGTGACACATCCTTTCATGGATGGTCACCATATGTTCTATATCTATGAAACTCTCATCATTGTAAGAACATCAATTTAATATAAGCATTTTCTATTATACTCATATCTGTGTACATGATTATTCTTCTTGTGATCTTGGTTATTACTTTTGCTATTATTCATGGTTTATCCTTCAGTTCAAGTAAATTTATAAAGAAACTGAATTTAATTGAACAAAATTAAAATCCAACACGGGAATGGGTTGTACAACCCTTTTTGATAGGTTCCATACTATATTGATTGGATGCCCAATAGTCTTGCGATTTTTCATAAAGAAACCAAGAAGAAATTGTACATGTTTTTTCACGGAATAGTCACATAAACAATGTGTTTGTATTAATGAACAATCACAACATAAAATATGTGTTCGTTATCTTTCCAAGTGTTCAACATGTGAAACCATTCATTAAATAGTCGCACAAGACATTTACGTGAATGTCTGCGTGATGATTCACATGAACTGTGCAATTGATCGGTGGCTAAGTTGCAATTTATGTGATGATTTTCATATGACTACTGTAGATTTCCTCTAAGTGGTTTGTAGGGGTACACATAGTAAAGATCTACATCCATTCATTGGTATGAGTGAGACTATGAGGTCGTACAGATAGAGGTGAGAGTTGATGCCATGGTTTGATGCATGCTATCTAGCTCCAGGTTGCTAAAGGAATTTAAGTATCCCTCTTTTGGCCCAAATGAAGGGTTACTAAGTGAGATTGTATGAATGTCGTATTGATAGGACAATCATCTTATCGTGGGGGAAAATTTGGTGGCTGTAAGGGACTCATGGACATATACTTTTGGATTGGTATCCTAATTCGGGGACATGGGATGGCCGAGTTCCGACCTTGACTTGATGATGGGAGGTTTATTGATTACTTAGTGGAGCAGTATTGTACTCGGAATGAAGGTTGAAAGAAAGAGTCTATCTATATTAGAGACTTAGTGATGATGATGATACCGAAAATTTATGGATCCTTGTGGGCCCATCAGATCACCAATGTAAATATCTTCCTCGTGGAGTAGGTGATTCATGGGAGATTTTTTTCTTGAGCATTTATCATGAAAGAGGCAATGATGGAGTAGTTATCAATATTCTACACCTATCGCTGAGGGGAATGCTCTTTTATCTTGTTCATATTCTACTTATTTTATAAGAGGATGATTTCATCGTGACTACGATTAGATGTTCGGGTGAAGGGGGAAAAAGAGCCTCGAATGCACCATTTGGGGGGGAGCTAGAGACTGAGTGCAAGATAGATATTTTTCATAGAGTTTCTGAGGCAGTGGAAGGATTCACTGCATATGGTATTATGCTTCCCATATGCAAGTATGGACTACTATGGTGATTCAGACATGGTTCTACTCCTCGGAGAGAAGTGAATCGTACTACGTATTTTACATCTTTTATATGTGATGATGGAAACAATAACATGCATAAATTGAAGGGATAAATAATAATAATTTTTTTATGTAATGTTATATATCTCAGTTTAAAATTTTATTTGCAATGTTTTCCACAAATTGATTTGTACTTCTAGGGATATGTATGAGTGTTATGGCTTAAAAATTCATTAACATAAAGGTATTTTCTAAACATGTTGGGATCATAGACATGATCAAATTCATTAACATAAAGGTATTTTCTAAACATGTAAGGATCATAGACATGATAAACATTATTTAATTGCAAGATGAAAAGGTAAGAATCTACAAATACTCTAACGTAAGTAAGTATGAGCACCTTCTTACTCTTAGGAGTACTAAAATATAGATCAAATTCACGGAGAATTATGATCCACTAGGCAGACTTGTCATTGATAAGTCACCGATTGAGTAACTATTTCATGGGGTTGGAATTTTCTATAACTTTTGTGGTCTGTACAAATATATAATGACACAATTTTTTTTATTGCATGGACTAAAGCATCTAATTTATAGTCATGATTGTAATTCAATGAAGGTTCTAATAGATTATTTGTCATGTAGTATATGACATTCTCTCCATAGTCATCTCCCTATTGGACAAGCACTCCTCTAATAGACATGTATGAAAAAGATAGATAAAGGATCATATAATACTTATTAAAGTCACGGTGAATGATTAACGAGGATTTTAAGAGAGAGGATTTAAATGCGTAAAATTATTTTTGAGCTTAATCATCTCATATTAAGGGGTTTTCCTCACATAAAAGTGGTAAGAATCCATGTGAACTAGTGGCATAGTCAATGACTAAGCATCACATAAGTTGGCCTTGCCTTGTAGACTTTGCAATTGGCACAAATTTTTTTGGAGGAGGAAGGATTTTCAAGGGATCCACCATGATTCCTTGTTGGGAAATGATGAAACCCAATAAAAATTCAGTAGTGACCTAAAAGACACACTTGAGGTGGTTCAAGCAAATATTTTACTTTCTACACATCTAGAAGATGATGAAAAGGTCTTTGAGGTGTTGAGAACTCTTATTTGATTTGGTCGTAAGGTCATCCAAGTAAGTTAAAATGAGGTATGAGAGATCATGAAAGACATAAGTCATAGCCAATTGGAATGAGGCTTGTTTCATGGCTGATTATTAATATGTTCATATTAAACATATATTAAATTGTTTTATATTTTAATGATTGAATCAACTATTTATTTCTTGTATTCACTCTTCGCTTTGAAAATCTTAGTTAGGTGATTATTTTTAAGACTACATTCACTTTTAATTTATAATTGTATTTATAATTTATATTTTAATAAATCAACACTAAATCTAGTACTTTTGGGTTGACAATCAAACATGAGGAGTTTTCTATCTCAAACCAAGAGAAGGCTAATCGAGAATTAGTTTTAGGTGAACTCCCATTTTTTGACAATAGACATTTGTCTACATGAACATCGATTAAGTAAAAAAAAAAAATACCTTTATACCATAAGAAAAATGGTCATTTAGTATTAATACAAAATACAAATTTGGAAAAGATATGACAACTTGTGATAATGGAATAAGAGAAGAGTCTAAAAAAAAAAATCAAAATTGACCAAGATTGACTCATAAATAAAGTGTTCTTACTAAAGATGATAAGAGATTGTGGTCACAAAATTAAATTCTTCAATAACTCAAGGGAAGTACTTTAGTGTGAGGGAGCTATCATTGCCTAGGCTAGAGACAAATCAAATGGGATTTTATGTGGGGAAATCTGATCAATTAGGTCATGATACCAAATAAAGGACCATGGAAACCACTAAATGACTTGAATGTAATCAATTGAGGCCCTAAAGCTAGTTTAAGGCTTATAATATCAATTTTAATAAGGACACTGAAAAGGAGGGATTTCAACATTTATGATTTCACCATGTCCATGTGTATGAGTCTTTGTGTTCATTCTAAGGTGAGAATTGATATAGCTAATGCTTGATCCCAAAAACTATACTAATGTAATTTATGTAGGCCCTCATACAAATTTTAAAATTCATACATTGAACCCCTATTTATTCCTCTGTCTGCAGCAATGATAGTCATTTGGTAACTGGAATTAGGATAGTTGGTTCCATTGCATCTAAGTTTGACGTGTGGAAAGAAAGCTAGAAGCATATATAAAATTTAGAATACCTTATCGGATGTACAGAGAGCGATATTATTCAGAATTTGACACGTTTCTCTCTTACAATAGAGTATATTCATGGTGCCACTATTATTTATGTTGCACATTCCCAGCACTCTCATGTCACTGTAGGGTTGAAAAATTCATTCATATGAGGCTGAAATGAGAAGAGTGAGCATAGTGGATATTATGGAGGAACAATGTCACAAACAAATATTGATGATAGCATTCTCTTCTGCTGGTCTAATTAAAGTCACGGCTAGGGTCCAGTACTATTATTCCGTGCGTGAGGCGTTATTCGTTTGTTATAGAACTTGGGCGCACTCACTATATCTCTCCATTTTCTGCACACAGCTTTGAGATTGGACTGTGATTCTTTGAGATTGGACTGTGATTTGTAAGGAACTCTAAGCAATGTGTAAGGCACTCTAAGCAAACATTGCTGAAGGATGTCGTCAGGAACCTTACAAATATTGTCCTCCTCCTTTCGCAGCAATGCCTCTTTGAACTACGAATACTGTCCTCCTCCTGTCGCAGCATCATGTTGGGTTTTACCTGTGATTCGTGACTAACAAAAAGATCACGAAAAGATCATGATTCGTGACTAACAAAAAATTGTTTACGAGATAATAGTAATGAAATACTTGTGAAATATTTGTTTTATTATGTTGTTCGTCAGATGCAGATGCATACCAACCTGCAACCTGTTCGTCAGATCCATACAAAGGTGCAACCCTTTAGCTCTAAAGATTTAGGAAAATTTGGTTGCACACAACCACATAGAGTAGGCTCTAAGCAATGTGTAAGGCACTCTAAGCAAACATTGCTGAAGGATGTCGTCAGGAACCTTACAAATATTGTCCTCCTCCTTTCGCAGCAATGCCTCTTTGAACTACGAATACTGTCCTCCTCCTGTCGCAGCATCATGTTGGGTTTTACCTGTGATTCGTGACTAACAAAAAGATCACGAAAAGATCACAGATTCGACTAACAAAAAAATCACAAGCCACAGAGATATTGTGTAATGAAATACTTGTGAAATATTTGTTTTATTATGTTGTTCGTCAGATGCAGATGCATACCAACCTGCAACCTGTTCGTCAGATCCATACAAAGGTGCAACCCTTTAGCTCTAAAGATTTAGGAAAATTTGGTTGCACACAACCACATAGAGTAGGCTATCTTATTCGTTCTAGAGGCATCTCTATCTTGGCTTTAACAGAAATTAGGAAAAAGGATTAAGCCTATCTTCACTTTAAAAGAATTCAGACAAGAGCTCTCGAAGAATTGTTATTACAGATTCCACACCTTTTGGGAAATGGGAACATTCCTGTTCCTTTTCCCAACGGAGAAATTGTGAACCAAAAGAGTTCAGCTCTTGATCCTTGGGAGCACGGAAGGAGTTCAGCTCAAAAAAGAGAGTCTCTGAATGGGAAATTCCACCATTCCGAGAATGTTTCATTCCACTGCAAATGTATTGCCGGACGGGAAGGATTTACTGCAGATGTATTACCCGATAGGAGGGATTTTGTAGGAGGAATATATGGTGTTGTAGTGACAACGCCTCCAAACTGTGTTGCAACACCTCTGGATACTGCATGTTTTTTGTGGCGTTAACAGTGGAATACCAAGCATGGGCAAGTGGAATTCTGTTACATCGTACTCTTAGATTTAAAAACAACTGTTTCATCACTTCATCCTCTGAATTTATTATTTTTATGCAAGGATCTTTTTACTTTAAATACAAGTTTATTTAATTTGTTTTTCTGTTATGTATTTAAAGTTTATTTAATTTAATTTTCTGTTTTGTGAATTAATTAATACTAATAACTTGAATGACTTTTTTACTTTAAATATAAATTTATTTAATTTATTTTTCTGTTATGTATTTAAAATTTATTTAATTTACTTGTTTGTTTGTTTTGTAAATTAATTAATGATTTTTTTACTTTAAATACAAGTTAATTTAATTTAATTTTATGTTATGTATTTAAAGTTTATTTAATTTACTTTTCTGTTTTATGAATTAATTAATATTAATAATTTGAATGACTTTTTTACTTTAAATACAAGTTTATTTAATTTGTTTTTCTATTATGTATTTAAAGTTTATTTAATTTATTTTTTTGTTTATTAAATTAGTTAATACTAATAACTTGGTTAGATTATATTGTTATAAAACTTTGGATATAATGAGTCAAAAGGATTTTTTTTGGATATTACTACATGGTCTTTTTTCTTATATTTGTTTCTCACTATTCAAATCAATATATAGATTTAGATATAGCTTAGGCTAAGAATATATTACAAATGTTTATAACTTCATCAATGATATTTTATTTTCAAAGGATAAGCTATATTTAAATACAATATTTGGTTAACAATTTTTTTGAGTTCTAAGTCATTTAAAAAAAATTAAAATCAATATATATTTTAGAGGTAACATTGGATTTTTAATGTACAAGGTATCTAATATTAAAGATAACCTCTTCAACTATAGTTAATCATAGTGAAACATTGTCAATTAATATGGTCAACTTTAGTCACTTTTGGTAACCATGGTCAAACCATATATACATCCTCTTTTATAGTTAACATTAATCTAACAGAGTCAACATGATCATCCATAATTAATCATAGTCAAACATGGATAACAATAGTAGAACATGAGCAACCCTAATTAAGCATAGTCAACCCTTCATGAATTCTTGGTCAAACCGTCATGAACTTTGCAACTCAATATAACCATTGAGGAATGTAGCAATTCAACCATAGTCAAATACATTAAACCATAGTCAAACATGGTCAATAATAGTCAAACATCTAGCCAACTATGGTTGACAATGGTCAAACATAATCAACCATGGTCAAGACATCATTAACCATAGTCAAACATCGTGAACCATAGTCAACCATTGTCAAACATAATCAACCATCATTAAATATGGTCTACCATAGCCTACCATGGTTAAAAATGGTCAACCATAGTTAATTATTGTTAATCACAATTAAACATCGTTAACCATTCCATCCATAATCAACCATGAATAACCATAGTCAACCAACGTCAAACATGGTCAATCATAGTTGAACATAGTTTACCATGTTCAACCATGTTTGACTATAGTCAACCATTGTCAAGCAAAGTCAACCATATTCCATCATGGCAAACAAGGTCAACAATAGTCAACCAAACTCAACCATAGTCAAACATGGTAAACCACACTCGAGTATAGTAAAACATGTAAATTCTAATCAACCATAGCCAACCATAGTTTGACCAAATCCAACTATAGTCAAACCTAGTAAATGAAATTTGATAATCAACAAAAGTCCATTAGGTTAAGGATGGCCCTCAAACATGCTCAACCATAGTAGACCATGGTCAACTATAATTAACCATATTCAACATGGTTAGTCAACAATGATCAACTAAATTCAATTATAATACAAAATGCACTACCAAAGTCAACCATTATTGACCATAGCGAAACATGGTCCACCATAGTCAACTAGAATCACCCTTTGTCAACCATAGTCAACTATGCTAAAACATGATTGATTATAGTCGATGATAGTTAAATGTGGTACCATGGTTAAGGATAGTCAAACACAATCAACTATAGGTCAAGCTATCATATACCATAGTCAAACATGGTGAACCATTGACAAACATCCCTAACCATGCTCAAACATCTTCAATCATAGTGAACCATTGTTTAACATGCCCAAACATAGCCAACCATGGTAAACCATAATAAGTCCTCGTCAAACATGGTCCACCATAGTCAACCATGGTTAATTTTGATAACCCATTGTTAAAAATGTCCAACCATAGCAAACAATGGTCCACCATTGATAAACATGCTCAACCATGTTGAAACATTTTCAACTATAGTGAACCATTGTTAAACATGGTCAAACATAGCCAACCATAGTAAAAACTGGTCAACCATGGTAAACCATAGTAAACAATTGTCAACAATAGTCAACCATGGTCAAACATTATCAAACATAGTCAATCATGGTTAACCATAGTGAAACATGATTAAATATGTTCAACCATATCCAACCATACTCAACCATGGTCAACAATAGCTACCCGTCATCAAACATGGTCAACTATATCCAATAATAAGTAACTACAACCATAATCAACCTAATTCAACTATACTCAAATATAGTCAACAAAATTCATTATAATCAACCATGGTCAAACAACTTCAAACATAATTAAACATAATGAACCATAACTAACCATACTAATATCAGCATTTTCATTTTAATAATATTACTTATCACAAGTGGGCAAGGTTCAATTCTCGTGAGGGCTTTACTTGGAGCCATGGGAACACCTTGAGGTAGTGGTCGAACGTGTGGTTGCACCCAGAGATACTATAATAAATGGTATCGTGACCCGTGCACACAT
>SNQJ01S0011405.1:255238-270109 GCA_010110895.2 Picea sitchensis
TTCCATTCTGCAAGTTCATTTCCTCTTTTTCTGATCTCCCAGCGTTCTTGGAATGGATCACTTCGCTTTTTACTTTCTAATCCTGGTATATTGAACTGGGTTATCCAACTCCCCTGTTCTTCATCCAACTTCTGTAGCTTTACTGTGGAGAAAATGTGAGCAGTTGATTCCCCCAGCATAGCTTGAATTTTAGTGGTCGTTCTGACTTCACTTAATTGTCTTTCTCTGAAGATTCTATGGTTTCTTTCTAACCAGAGGTTCCATAAAACAAACTTTGGAAGTAATCCCCATATCAAGAGAGTTTGTCTTCTTTTCTTGTCGGCAAAGGGGAACAAGGATTCCCATTGGAGGAGAAGACTTATTACATCAGGTGGGAAATTGGTTGCTTGTTGGGGTCCTATTACTTTCATCCAAACTTCTTTTGAATAGCTGCAGTTGAGGAGAAGATGGTCAGTTGTTTCTTCTTCATGGAGGAAAAGAGGGCATCTAAAGGGTCCTTCCCAACCCCTTCGTCTGAGGTTATCCCCTGTTTGGATACTCTTGTGCGCCAGGGTCCAAATGAAGAGGTCAATTTTTGGGAGGGAACGGAAATTCCAGACTGCTTTCCAAAGTGTCGGATTTGGCATTGCAGTGGGGACGGAGTTGAAGAGATGATAACCCTCTGCTGTGGTGTAAGCCTGTGCCCTCCTGCCCCATCCTCGTTCATCTTTACCTATCTTTTTTAGAGGGGATATCCCTTGAAGACACTTCTTAAGCACATCCCATTGACTTTCCATGAAAGATGGTATGTTTGGGGCTGCCCACCCTTGCCAGAGGTGAGGCCTTTCTTCTCCCCAAACTGAAATGTATGAGAGTGTTAAGATGTTTTAACTGTCCATCCAACTTTTGAGGCCTTGTAGTTCCTGGAGCTGCTCTAGCGGAGGATCACCCATTATTGAGTCTGTCCAAATTCTTATTTTCCTGCCATTTTTTGGCACCCAGGTTAGATGAGGAGTGAAGTGAGGAAGGGCCTTTTTGCATAGCACGATGATAGGGGATCTTTTCAACTCCTTACATGGGAGTTCTAAGCTTCTGTCCCGAGATCCTCGAAATGATTTCCTCCAGAGAGCACGTTTACTCCTAGTGGCTTTGCCGGTGATCATTTTCCAGACAAGCTTTGCCCCTAAGGCCAGATTTTGGGTCCTTGTATTTTTAAAATTGAGACCTCCTTCCATGTAGGATTTTGTGGTTTTTTTCGAGCTAACCAGGTGCAACTTTTTCTTTTCTTGCCTTCCTCCTTCCCACAAGAATCGTCTCTGAAAAAGCCTCAATTTTTTGGATGATTGTGGCTGGAGCTAACAGTAGAGAGCATTGGTAGATGGGGATACTAGACACCACGGCCTTTATCAGGACTGCCTTCCCTGCTAAGTTCAGCCAATTGGCCCCCCAAGAAGTAAATTTATTCTTGAGTTTTTTTGCAATATGGCTCCAGTGGGAGGCTCTGGGGGAAGACTTAAAGATTGGAACTCCCAGGTACTTAAAGGCCTCCTAGTTTGTGTGCCCCTCCATCCCTAGAACTCTTGTTATTCTCAGCATTTCATTTGGGGTGATGTTCTAGCGATAAATGTTACTTTTAGTCTGATTTATTTCGCTGCCGAAGGCTGCTGCATAGATGTCCAGTTCTTCCTTGAACTTTTTTGCTATTATTGGGCCTGCTCCTCCCAGCATCAACGTATCATCCGCGAATTGCACATGGTTGATGTCTTTCACCCCTTGTGTTATTCTTAGACCATGAAGATCTTTATTAATTTGGGAGTTTTCCAGTTGATAACTGAGAACTGAAGCTTGAATTGCATAGAGAAATGGCGACAGAGGGAAGCCTTGCCTTAGGCCCCTGGAGGCTTTGAAGAAGGTAGTTACCTTCCCATTCACCAGAGGGGCGATCCAAGGAGATCCAATGCAGGCATTTATCCAGCTTATAAAATGTGAATCGAACCCAAACTTCCTCATTACTTCAAATAAGAATTCATGTCTGACTCTGTCAAAAGCATTAGCGAGATCCAGTTTAATGACCATACCGTTTTCTTTCCTTAAAACGCTGGAGTGAATCGCTTCTTGAACCAGGATGATGTTGTCGGCGATATGCCTCCCTTGGACAAAGCCGCCTTGATTTTCAGGAACAATGAGAGGGAGAGCTGCCTTGAGGCGATTGGCTATTACTTTGGCAAGGATTTTATAGCTTGTATTGCATAAATAGATAGGTCTGAACCGGTTGAAGGAAATTGCTCCTTTTTCTTTCGGGATGAGTGCTAGAAAGGAAGAGTTGGTGCTTCCTCCCAGCTTGTTGGCCTGTTGTGAATTCTGAATCATTTTGGTTAGATCCTTTTTAATTATTTCCCAGCACTGCTGATAGAATCTGATAGTGAACCCATCCGGTCCCGGTGCTTTGTCTGGGTTCATCTGATCAAGGGCCTCTTTTATCTCTTGCTGCGAGACCTCTCTTGTCAGCTTGCTGTTGATGTCTTCATTTATTAGCCTTGAGATGACGGTGAAGGGGTACCCCTACTGGTCCAAAGCCGAGTCTTTTGGGTCTGTGTATAGCTTCTCAAAAGCTTCATAAGCTGCTTGTTTAATGCCCTTTGGATCTGCAATTGTTTTGTTCTGGACTTGAACTTTCGTAACTGCCTTATATTGTTTCCTTTCTTCCGCTTGTTTGTGAAAGTAGGTTGTGTTACGGTCTCCTTCTTTCATCCATAAGCTTCTCGACTTCTACCTCCAATAGTTTTCCTCCATTCTGTAGGCTTGGTGCCAATGCCTTTGAAGGCTGTCCTCCTATTGCAGAATTGTCGGAGTGATCTCCTTCTGTTCCATTTCCAACTGATGGGCCTCGAGTTGGCTCTGGACTGCTAGGCGCATTGCTATTGGGCTTGGTTGGCTCTTGGCCCTTGATTTCAGAGCGAATTTCAGCGTTTTAATTTTTTCCTCCCACACGTAGGATGTTGAGCCTTGAACTGTGGTGGCCCATACTTTTGTTACTAGCTCTGCAAAACCTTTGTCATTTATCCAGTTTGGGCTAAATCTGAAGGGGATGGGCCCTCTGACCTAGTCTTTTTTTATTTCTAACCGTATCGGCTTGTGGTCAGAAGCACTGTGGGCCAGAATTTATGCTTTTGCTTCAAGTCCTAGCAGCAGGAGGGAGCTTTGTACGAGGAATCTGTCTAGTCTGGCAGCAATGTGCCCAGGACCAATTCTCTTATTGGTCCACGTGTAGCATCCTTTGACTGGCTTAATATCAAGGAGGTCCCAGGCTGAGGCTAAGTCGTCTACCCACTCTATGGCCGGATCTCTCACTATAGAGCCGCCCCTCTTCTCTTCCTAGGCTAGCATTACATTTAGATATCCTCCGAGGATTATATTGGTGAGATTGTTTTGTTGGAGGTAGTCCTGTAGGGACTCCCAACAGTGTTTTTTTTCCCCCAAAAGTTGTGGGACATAAATGTTGAAGATGCTTACCTGGTAGCCTGTGTCTTTGTGGAGAAATATAGTGTGAATCCAATGCATGCAGGTGTTAGAGCTGAGCATGCCTATTTTGGAGGCATTCCACATTGTGCAGAGCCCTCCGGAGGCTCCCCTGGAATTTCCGACAACTCTGAGGCTTCCTTTCCAAACATTCAACAAGGTTTTGAGCACATCTTGCTGGCTCATTTTAGTCTCCTGGAGCAGTAGGATACTTGTTTTCGAGGTTTTGATGATATCTTTAAGCGCTTCTTCCTTCTTCTTGCTACCCATTCCCCTACAATTCCAGGAGGTTATAATCATTATAAACCTTGGGGGGAGAGATGGCCTCCTTGGGAGGCTTTGGCGTGCTTCCGCATGTTACGAACAATCATCATCTGTTTGATGGTGGGTTGTGACCCATTGAGCACATCTTTATAGGCTTCCTGGTTCCTCTCAGCGTTTTTTGATTTCTGGCCTCTTCCCATTTTCTTTGGAGTGGCCCATACCTCATTTCATTCATCTAAGTCGCTTCCTATAGAGATCTCCCTTTCCTCTATGTTCTGACTGCCTTCCTTCTTATGGGGGGATTTATTTTGCATCCCTTCTTCTTCTGTTGGCTTTTTCCCCTTGTCTTCAGGATTCTGACCTTCCTTTTCTCCCTCTTGAACTTCTTTACTTGGATCTTGTTCTCTTTCCTTCGCTTCTTTGGCTAGGGTTTTCAAGCTGTTTTCTGTTTCTTTGGATCCCGAGGATTTGGCTTTCTGTGGATCTGTCTGCTCATTCCTTTGGCCTCTTGCTTTTGATCTCCCTTTTCGGGCCTGCTGCCAACCTTCGTCCCCTTCTTTTTCTGTGGAGGGGTTTTTTTTTGGGTAGTTTCTTTGGAAATGGCCGTATTCGTGGTAGCCTCTACACTTGAACGAAAGTTGTTCGTAATCCAGCTTTTGGAAGTGTTGTCAGTTGCCGACCTTCAGCTTTATTGCCTTGGGTAGACCTACCTCCAGATCAACCTCCACACAGATCCGCGCACAGGAATACTGGTCTCTTGGTTCTGCTCGGTCAATGTCGCATCCAAGACCATTGCCTATTTTCTTAAGCGAGGAGGGGTTCCAGCAGTGGATCGACAGTTTGGGGAGTCTTACCCAGACTGGGACATCCTTGGGGACTTCTGAAGCAGGGTCAAAATTCGGGGTCCATCTATTCAGGTATAGTCCTTGAGTGCCCATGAAGTAAGGGCCATTTCTGAAAATCAAATCTCTGTCCTCCTGGGAGATAAATTTGAAGATAAAGTATCCTCGCCCGACCGTGTAACATGTCACACTATTTGTTATCAGAGGTCTCCAGTTTCGTTGTATCCAGTTGTCTGTGGATTTGGTTGAGGTCCAGAGTCCCATAAACTGGCCGATAAGTCCTCGTTCAGAGAGGGATAGGGCGACTTTCATTGGGTATTCAGGAGGAAGGTCGATCTCTGGTATATCATCCAATTTCTTGACAAAGCTCGGAGCTTCTGAGACGAACGTCTTCTTGCTGCAGGCTTCTACCAGGCGTCAAAAGGAGGCGGAGGGGGAAGGAGGGGGCAGCGGCTCCCCTCCTTGGGTTACAATGGAGGCACACTCAAAAATCCCTTAACGTAACCAGAGCTAGGTCAGGGGCACGCGCGCGATTTGGATCGACTTCTATTGTAAGGACCCGGCAGAGCCATTCTTCAGTGTTGCATTATCACAAGTAATATTAATATATACTATGCATTAAAATAATTATGTCAATATTTTTTTTATTATTAAAAATTTATCTTTGGTGTATTATAAATAGTAATATGACATCATATATATTTGATTATGTTAATTTTTAATTTTGTATATTATTATTAAAAAAATAATGAGATATTTGAGTATATTGTATTTTTTTATTTATATTCTTATTAAAACATAATAATACTATATCTTCAACTTATGGTAAACCATAACAATATTGTTTCTATTATGATTATATCATAATATAATCCCCTATAGTAGTAAAAAAAAAATCAACAATTGAAATATTAATGATAATAATGATGATAAGTAATATTAAGGTGACGTCCAAAGGGGTTGGATCCATTGGTGAGGAGAAAGGAGTTTTTCAGCAGTGGGAAATGTTCAATTCCCATGGGATATTTCTTGGAGCCATGGGAAACCTTGAGGTAGTGGTCAAATGTGTGTTTTCACCTAGAGAGATTAGATTAAATGATATCATGACCTACACACACATAAGTGGATCAAAGTTCACCCCCATGTCCCTCAAATTTATTTTAAGTGGTGGTAGGCACAAGGGGGATAATCCATGATCCCGTAGGGATCCAAATAGTAAAATATGCCTTGGGACTTCAAAACGTTTCCAACAACATGGCTGAAGCCTACTCACTATGGTGATGCCTTTCCATTGCCAAGAAAACTAGTATTCAATGATCTCGGAAGCCCATACGGAAAAAAAATTACCTCAATAATAAGAAGTACTAGGAAGATCACTCAACACCTAGATTAAATCCAAGTTCTTCACATCAAGATAGGTTTCATGCTAATGCACACCTTTGGGCAAAGTTGGCAAGGGAACTCCAACAAGGTTCCAAACACCATACAAATCCAATAACCAAACAATGGTGTGGGGTCCAAGTCTCATTTACTAAGAAGTCACTCTTATGGGAGGTAATAAGCACAAGGTAGTGTTAAAGCTTAATCCCATGATTTTTCTTTAAAATAGTATGTTTTTTGGGGCAAGTCACTTGTGAAATTACATAGAAAACTGGTTTTGAATTGTTGTTAAAGGATAATACTATTTGTATAGAAAACATATTAGTCGATTGGATTTTTTTTGAATTTTAGTGTATGCAATTGTTGTAGCTATGACATAGCCCCATTTCTAATATATATAATGTTATTTTTTGTTTTGGTTAAAAGAAATATCAAAAGGAACCTAAGCCTCGACGAGTTAACATTAATGTTTTCTAGTTTTCGAAACATCTGACATTTCGAGTGGATACTCCATCCATCATTAGGAACATACAAGCTATAAGAATCATAAAAAAAGGCAAATTGAGGTAATATTAAATAGGAAATAAATTATGATAGCCATTAAACAATATTATTAAAATAATAATAAAAAACTAAAGAGTTGTTTACAAATAATAATGAAAATGAAAAGAAGAAGGATAAAGTAAAAGGTGAAAAATATAATTTATATTTATATTTGGAATATTAGAATGGATTATACAAGAGATAAAGAGTTGGGAACATTAAAATGAAAAAATAGGGAGGAGAAGCAAATACAAACTCAATTAAGGATGATGGACTAGGTTAAAAAAAGAGGCAAGAGGGAGAGAGAGAGATTGCAATAAAGAAGGATAGAGAGAGAGAGAAATTCCCCAGAGGTAGATATTCGAATACAGACAAGAAACTAAGAAAGAAAGTCGTTTGAGGAAAAATTAATGAAGAATCAAGGGGGAAGAGATCGGGCAAAGGATAAGAAAGACATGAGAGATTAACTAAAATAGTTGGTTGATAATGGGATTTCATAATTGGTTGAGTTTGTAACCATCTTCCCGATTAAAAGTATTAGGCCAATTATTGATTTCAAGAGTTTCAGGGATGATACAAAAGGAGTAATGAGGTGTTGATGCAAGGATTTTAGTTTTTTCAAAACAAGTAAGGTGTTTCGAATTGCGGTAATGTTCAACAATATCTTACTTATAAATGTGTTTGTGGAAACTATCATTTATATGTTCTTTATGGTGGGTTTTGATTGATCTACATGTTTTGTCAATGTAGGATTTGCAGAAGAGAATTAAATTTGGTAAACTCCTTGGCCTAACATAGGGTCAGATGTATCTTTAGCAGTTCTAAAAATATCCTTGAGGATTTTATGGGGTTTAAAAGGATTTTGGATATTATTTTTAGCTAATTTCTTATAAATATGATCAATAACACCATGAATGTATTCAAGATAAATAAGATCTAGCGATGAGGTGGAGGAAGGGGTTCTTTTATTTTTAGAGTGAAGGGATGAATGAATATATTCGTTCATTTGGGAGGTTGACTAGCAATTAGCCATGAGAGAATTACCGAGGTGTGATTTTTCTTTTTCAAGAATATGAGGAGACAAGATTCAAATGGCTTGAGTAATGAGAGTTTTGAGAATTGCAATTTTTTGGCTACGGTGGTGGTGAGAATGTGGATGTAGGTATCTATTTATGTGAGTCATTTTTCTATAAAATTGGTGGGTTAGGGTTCCATTATGTGTGTGGTAGATGAGAACATCAAAGAAAAAAATATTCTTCCTTTTAGGCTTCCATAGTGAATTTAATATGGGGAGATATGTTGCCAAGGTGGAAAAAGAAAGAGTTCAGAGAAGTATGGCCACGAGGCCAAACAACGTGGGTATTGTCAACAAACTGAAACCAACATTTGGGATTTAGATGGAAGTTGTTTAAGGTTAAAGGTTTAAAATGTTCTATAAAAATGTTGGCAACAATAAAGGATAAAGATGATCCCATGGTTGTGCATTCTATTTATTCATATCATACCCCTTTGTAGGTAAATAAAGTGGAGGTGAGGCATATTTCAATTAGTTTAGGAGTTTATGGGTCGATAAGTTTGGAGATAAGGTCTATGGATTTAGGAACAAGAATTTTGTTGAATAAGAGATGACATTGAAACTAACCATGATGTCTTATTCATCAAGGTAAATATTATGACTTTTATCTAATGGATGATTGAAGGCTATCAAGAAGAAAATGGGATAAGGCATAAGTGGTAGCCCGTATAACACTTACTATAGGTCCAATAGGGGTGTTTTTTTATGAAATTTAAATTTTCCATAGATCCTTGAAGTTTGAGGGTTGTGGGAAATAAGACGTTTTTGAATGGATGGGTCCAAGGACAAAGATTTAATCACTTTGGTGACCGAGTTAGTGATGGCATTGATTGAATTCTTGGAGAGAGGTTTGTGGGAAGATGAGAGAAACAACTATAGAAATTCCTTTATCATATTTTAAAATAATAACAACGAGGTAATCATTAAGCCGCTAGATGGATTGAAATTCTACCCCTTGTCCATTTGAACATGTGACCTTCAAGAAAGAAACACATGTTTTTAACCATTAAATCCACTAAAATTATATAAATTACAAATTATATATAATAATAATAATAATAATAATCTATTTTTAAGGTCACGGCCAAGCCAACACACCAAATTGGTGTATGAGACCCCCTTGTTTGTGGGACAAGGGACCCCCCTCCGCCCAACGATTTGACTGGTAAAGTCTATGAAGGTATACATACCCTACCCCCCTTTGGATTTGAACCTGTGACCTCTTAAGAGGAAACACATGTTCTTAACCATTAGACCCATAAAACAAAATTACAAATTATATATATTTATTATATATAATATAACTTATAATAATATAATTAATATAAACATTTTAAACATATAAAAAAAATAGTTTATATATATTTATTATATATAATATAATGTATAATAAAATAACTAATATAAACATTTTAAACATAGTAAAAACTGTTGATGACAATATTTTAATCAAAAGTACCAATATTTACAATAATAGTAATATTATAAACCTAATTTAATATTTTGTATTTGCATTTATAATTACAAATTATACATATTTATCTTTAAAGCTAAATAATAATAATAATATAATACCTAATATAGTTTAGTATTTTCATTTATAATTACAAATTATACATATTTATTATAGAAAATATAGATTATAATAGTAAAGGTTAATATAAATTTTTTAAAACTAGTAATGGCTAAAAGAAAATACTTTATCAAAAACTCAAATAATAATAATAATATTATAATGCCTAATGTAATATCAATATTTGTAATTATAATATTATGTGGATAAAATCCATTTCATATTTAATAATATTTATTAAATATTATATATAAGAAATATTATTACTATATTAATAATTATTATTTTTAATTCATATAATAATTATTGTATTAATAATAATTATATAATTATTTAATATTATAATTTATATTTCATATAATAAGTATATAAATGTTGCAAAATTATAGTATAATATTAATATAATGGATCTTGTTTTAGCTAATAGATAATTAAATCTAAAAATATCACATAAGATACTTTTTTATATGAGAACAATAGTATGGAGGAAGTGCCTTCATACAAATATGTTGGAATCCATATTCACCACAAGTTAGATTGCAACTATAGTGTTGAGAAAGAGATAAATCTAGGCTGGAAAACTTATTATGGCATTGAAAACAATTGTAAATCAAGGGATCTTTGTCTTTGGGATGAGAAAAAATAAGTTCATATTCTACAATAGGACAATTTTATTTTCTTTTTAAAGGGATGCTAGGACAAGCAAAACATGAAGTACCAATGGGCAATGGAGTCAATTTAAGAAAACGATAGAAACAAAACAAATGACTTAGTGACTGAACTTGAGAGGATAAAGGATAAATAAGAAATAGTCTTTCAGATAAAAATATTTGTGTGTGATGAGAGAAAAACACATGAAGCACCTCAGAGCACCACTAGGGATGAATTCAAAGTTCACTTAGAAGGAACAAAGTCATCTAAATGGTGCAAATATAGAGCACTGCGCGGTGAATTCTAGATTCGAAATCACGTTCCGATTTAGACAAAAAATATACATGTGAATATAAGGAAAACATGAAAGCACATACACAAATAAAGAATACAGTACATCAAACTGTCAGTGTTAGAAGCTTTTCATCAAAGCTTCATGACCTTTGCATTGAGTTTCAATCGGATCAAAAATACAGTCAAAAGTCATTGTCTACATTGTTTTTACAAGCAACCCCTCTCTACTCTCATACCATGAAATATATATCACTATAGGTCCTTTACATCTCACCATTTCGAACTCCAACCCCTTTCCCAAAATAGAAACAGTTACAAACAACAATAGCATGTTTTAACTAGTTCTTTCTTTTCAGGAGGAAAAATTATGAAAAATAGGCTTCAAAAATGCCACTTGTAATTCTCAAACTGTAAGATCTATGTAAAATATGAGAATGGTTTTGTAGGTAAGCTCGTTCTAAAGAAAAAACTCCCTTTGTTTCTTGAAATTCATCTCCAGCTGGCCATAATACGTCTCACAAAAACATGTCTCGGAGGGGGTAGAGAAAGAATGGGAGGGAGCGAGAGAGACAGGAAGAGTAGAATAGAGGTCAAGAGTGAGATGGGAATATATAGAGTGGGAGATAGAATGAGAAAGAGAGAAATATAGGTAAAGAGAGAGAGAGAGAGATAAAGTGAGAGTGATACTAACAACAAGGAGAGAGAGAGAGCGAGAAAGAGAGAGAGAGAGGATGAGAGAAGGAGGGAGGGGAAGAGAGGGAGGGACGAAAAGAGAGGAAGGGAGGGAGATAAATATATGGAGAGAGAGATAGAGAGGGAGAGAGTTGAAGAGAGGCGATATAGAGAGGTAGTGGATGAAAGAGTTTGAGGCATGGCAAGGCAAGGTCTAGGTCTAGGTCATGGTCTAAGTCTAGGTCTAGGTCTAGGTATAAATCTTGAAATGACTTTTTAGGTCCACGTCAATGAAATTTCTTAACTTAACATTCCTTTCCTTGCAATGTACCACTCTTGCTACTGTGCGAGAGTGTGGGAGGGAGAGAGAGAAAGACAAAGAGGGGAGGTAGAAAGTGAATTTGTTAGAGTGTGGGAGGGAGAGAGAGGAAGACATAAAGGGGGGATAGAATGTGTGTGTGCAATAGTGTGGGGGGGAGAGAGAGGAAGAAAAAGAGGGGAGGTAGAGAGTGAGTATTTTAGAGTTTGGGATAGAGAGATAGGTAGACAAAGAGGGAAGGTAGAGAGTGAGTGTGTTGGAGTTTGGTAAGGAGAGAGAGGAATACATAGAGGGGGGATAGAAAGTGTGTGTGCAAGAGTGTGGGAGGGAGAGAGAGTTATAAAAAGAGGCGAGGTAAAAAATGAGTGTGTTAGTGTGTTAGAGTGTGAGAGTATATTAGAGTGTGTTAGAGTGTGGGAGAGAGAGAGAGGAAGACATATATGGGGGATATAAAGTGTGTGTATGAGAGTGTGGGAGGGAGAGAGGGGAAGAAAAATAGGGAAGGTAGAGAGTGAGTGTGTTAGAGTGTGGAAGGGAGAGAGAGGAATACATAGAGGGGGGATAGAAAGTGTGTGTAAAAGAGTGTGGGAGGGAGTAAGAGAAAAACATATAAGGGAACTAGAGAGAGTGTGTGAGAGTGTGAGAGGGAGAGAGAGGAAGATAGAGAGGAGGGTGGGGAGAGAGGTAAATGTAGGAGAGAGGGCTAAATGTAGGAGATATAGAGGAGAGATAGTTGGAGGGAGGCTGAGAGAGAGGAGGAGGAGGGGGGAGAGAGAGAGTGCATGAGAGTGTGAGAGGGGGAGAGAGCAAGAAAAAAAGGAGGGGTAGAGAGATAATGTGAGAGGGAGATAGAGAGGGGGGATAGAGAGAGCAATAATGAGAGGAAGTGAATATGAGAGGGAGACATAGAATGGGGCTAGAGAAATAGTGAGAGAAATGGGGTGATACCGAGCGAGACGAAGAGGGGGAATAGAGAGAGAAAGATGGGCTGAGAGAGTGAGACTAAGAATGACAATGATAAGAGACATAAAGGATGGGAGAGAGGTGGAAGAGAGAGGGGAGGGAGGGAGGGACAGAGGGGAATAGGGAGAGATAGGAAGAGTGGAAAAGGAGGGGATAGAGAGGGAGTGGGTGTGAGAGTCTGATGCATGTCAAGGAAAGGTCTAGGTCTACGTCTTTCCATACCTTGTGATGTCTAAGTATTTCCATTTCTAGGTCTTACCATTTATATGTGTGTGAGGAAGAGAGAGGGAGATAGACAAAGGGGTAGAGATGTAGAGTGAGAGAGAGAAAGAGAGGGGGCTATATGTAGGGGATAGGGAGATATAGAGAGAGGGAGAGAGAGTAATCACTTATAAGAGCACATGCATGTTATTAGGAACATGTGTGCGTTATTAAGAACATGTGTGCATTCCTAGAGTGTGTGTGCGCTCCTATGAATGTGCATGTGTTGTTTTGAATTCAAAATTTTTTGGGCAGGATTGACAACATGTATGTTGACTTGGTTGGCTTGAATTTAGGTTTGGAATGACAAACCTAGTGGTTTTTTCTGAAAATTGATCAAAACCTCCATTTTTGTGAATACCCCTATCTATATTTGTCTTTGAAGTCATTTTTCTATATGCTAAACAATTAATTTGTTGATGAAACTATAAACATAGATAAAGTCGGCTATGCAGATTTCAAATATAAAAATATCGTTTTTTAAATTAGTATTGTTTACTATTTTTTATCTATTTGTGTCCTCGCATATATCAAAATATTATAATACATACATCTCTTATTTGTGCTATAATGTGTTTTCGGCTTAAGCATTTCTCAGATGAGTTACATGCGACAATATAGGAGATCGATATCTACGATCTGAAAAAAAATAAAAATTTGTTCATGTTAAGACCCTCTTAGCTTGCACGAACAAAAGACGTTGTAATTTTCAGACATATGTTGACTTTGATCATTTTAAAAATATATTAAATTAATACAAGAATTTACATAGTTAAGGTACTCAACACCAACAAAAAAATATACCTTATATTTTCTTGTAAAAATAAGATACCATTGTTAGAAAAAATCAAATTGGACATTGTTATTCACAATTTATATGAATAAAATTTGTATATTTGGAAAGTTAATTCAATTTATTATTGTTCATCTTGTTACATCATATTCAAATTCATTGTAAAAGTACCTTGAATAATCCCTACAAGTTAACAAATTGATATTTTTCCAAGGTTTACATTGCTTTAGTATTGTCACTAATTGATCATGAGAGACCTTTATTAGATTGCACTCACCCATTTAAATTTTAATGATGTTATAATAAATGGTAATATAATTACTAATATTATTAAGAATACTAATATAAATAAAAATATTAAAAAAATCCATAGAATAACACTATTAATAGTAAAATTAATATTAATGTGTTAGGGTTTGGTAATATTAGTTTAAATAATCAAGTAAATCAATATTATTTAATATTTAATATGTTCGCATCATAATAATGTACTATGTAATACTACTACTACTAATAATGTACTAGGGTTGACAACATTATGATGTTCTAGTGAGCTAACTATTGTAATATCCAGGTATGATCTCAAAAGGTTTTAGCAGCGATAGGGTTTAGCATAGATTGTGTTCGCCCCTCGGCAGCCATGGCCGCCCCTAGGGGTGGGGATTCAGCCTCTTCCCCCCCCCTCTCTGATGCAGATGCCTTCAGAAAACTCGTGGGCAATAGTCGCAAGCGTTCTGGATCCCTTCAAGTCCCAAAATTTATTAAGAAACTCGATGAGATCCCTGAAATCGCCCTTCCAGAGACCCAACCAGTCAAATTAGTGTTGGCTTTGGCTGATAGAGGCTTAGTTGGACAATTTATGGGGATTTGGCCTTCCCCAAAGACAACGGACGATTGGATACAGAGGAATTGGAAACCTCATCTAAAGCACGGGGTCACCTGCTACCCGGTGGGAAGAGGATACTTCATATTCGAGTTCATAGACAAAGATGACAGAGATTTGATATTCAGAAGTGGCCTGTATTTCATGGGAACTCAAGGGCTCTACCTTAATAGGTGGACTCCTGATTTCGACCCAAATGTGGATTGCCCCAAGGAAGTTCCGGTTTGGGTGAGGTTGCCCAACCTCCCAGTGCATTGTTGGAGTTATGAGTCTCTACAGCAGATCGACAATGGAATAGGACGATTCATAGACAAAGCTGCAACCAAGGTAAACTATACTTGTGCCAAAATCTGTGTGGAAGTTGACCTGGAAGCCGGTCTCCCCGAAGCAGTTAAACTCACAGTAGGAGCCTGGTCTCACTATCAAAAAGTGGACTATGAACATCTGCCCTTCAAGTGCAGAAACTGCCAAGAGCATGGGCATTTTCAGAAGAACTGTCCAAAACTTCAATCAACAGAGAAAGAATCCACTGATGGGTGGCAGCAAGTAAAGTGGAATAAAAACTCGCAGAAAGCAAGAGACAGTCGATCCTCTGGTGGTGGTGGACAACCCCCCTCCTCAAAAACTCCTGCAGCTCCCCCTCCTGGACCCCAGTCTGCTTCCCCTCTCCCTTCCCCTTCAGCCCAGCCATTGACATCTCCCACGGATCCTCCTGAAAATATCAGTGATTTTGCTGAGGACCAACTGAAATCAGGAAAAGAACACATCTCCTTGGGCACCGAGTCAGGAGCTAATTCAGATGAAGAATCCACTGAAACCAGCATCTCAGTGGGAACCCCAGAAAGAGAAGGAAGAGGTCG
>SNQJ01S0011405.1:270429-282855 GCA_010110895.2 Picea sitchensis
ACAAAATTTCTCCATAAAGAATCAGGACACTTGGTAAGTCTTTTCAATGTTTATGCTCCAGTCTTGTTATCTGAAAAGAAAGAATGTTGGGATTCGATTCACAATTTCCTTTGTCATAACCCCCATGAAAACTTAGTTCTAGCTGGCGACCTTAATGTCACCTTAGCCACCTCTGAGAAAAAAGGGGGATCTCCCGTAAGAGACCCGGCCAGAGAATGGGTGGAGGATCTCATGCTAGAATGGGACCTCGAAGATATAAAGCCTAGCAAAGGTAAGTTCGCTTGGACCAATAGAAGATCAGGTCCTGGCCATATAGCTGCAAGACTGGACAGATTTCTCTTGCATTCCTCCTTCCTAACCCTTGGCCTCTATTCTTCCTCTGATATTCTTCCTTCCTACACCTCTGATCATAAACTGATCTCCCTTTCCCTCTCCTATGGGGAAAACTTGGGACCCATCCCCTTCCGCTTCAGCCCCCTATAGGTCAGCTCTGAGGGGTTCTTGGAGACCGTTTCGGATTCTTGGAGTCATCCTGTCACTGGAACTCCTTTCTTCATTTGGGAAGAGCAATTAAGAAGATTAAAAGGAGACCTAAAGGTTTGGGCCAAAAAACGAAACTCTCCTGTCCAGGAAAGGATTAAGGCTCAAAGAGATCTATCAAACCATCAACTAGAAAAGGAAAGTGGCCCAATTTCTGACAGAGATCTAGATAGAGAAACTGAGTTGCAAAAAAAGTTACACAGAGCTTTGAGAAGAGAAGAGGAATATTGGAGAGTTAAATCAAGGAACCTTTGGCTCCAAGCAGGGGATAAGAATACTTCTTTCTTTCATAAACAAGCCAAAGCCCGCTAAAGTCATAACACCATAAAATAAATTCAATTTCAGGGGCAGACTTTAACAAAATTTGATGACATCAAGCAAGTTGCCCATGATTTCTTCCAAGACCTTTTCACGGAAGAGAATAGGGAGGCTCCAAAACCTGACAACTACCCTCTTAATCTGATCCTGTTGCTGGTTGATGAAGGAAGCAATCAAAAACTAGTAGCTCCGGTCACTGCTGAAGAAATAAGAACTGCTCTGGAGGGGATGGATCCGGACAAAGCCCCTGGACCTGACAGCTTTTCAACCAGATTCTTCATCTCCTGCTGGGATATTATTCAGAAAGACTTGATCAGAATGGTAAAAAAGTCCCAGACCTGGGCAAAGATAGGGGGGAGTACAAATTCTTCCTTCCTTGCCCTTATTCTGAAAGAGAAGGGAGCCCAAAGCTTCTCAAGATTCAAGCCTATCTCCTTGTGCAACACAGGCTACAAATTAATAACCAAAATCATCGCGAATAGGATCAAATCCATCCTCCCTAAGATCATTTCTGAAAATCAAGGAGGGTTCGTGAAAGGCCGCCATATTCAGGACAACATTATTCTGGTCCAGGAAGCGATTCATTCAAGATGCCAAAGAAAAGAGAAAGGTATGATTGTCAAACTAGACCTTGCTAATGCGTTTGAAAGAGTCTGCCATAGTTTTCTATTTGCGGTTATGTCTAAGTTAGGATTCCACTGCCAAATTATAAATTGGATTAAGACTTGTATCTCCGGTCCCTGGATAGCTCCCCTTGTAAACAGAAGATCTGCCCCATTTTTTCAATCCTCCCGGGGCCTCAGACAAGGCTGCCCCCTGTCCCCCCTGTTGTATGCTATTCAAGCCTCTGTATTAAGCTTCCAATTAGATAATTGCCTCCAGCGGAATTCCCTGGTTGGTCTCAATATAGCACCCCAGGTCAGAAATCTAAATCATGCCCAATTTGCTGATGATACCCTACTCTTGAGCCCTGCAACCCTCAGTTCTGCCTCTAATTTCAAAAGAGAGTTAGATGAGTATAAAATGGCCTCAGGAAGTGAGATCAATCACAGAAAGAGCAAAATTTATGGGTGGAACTGTCCCCCAAGGGAAATGTTGGATATCTCTAGAGTCCTTGAAATGGAAGGCACTACAGCTTGGGACTCCTTTAATTATATTGGAATCCCTTTGGTCAAAGCATCTCCTAGAAATAGCCTTTGGCTCCCTATGATAGACAAACTCAAAAGAAAAATCCAGTCCCGGGGAGTCTCTTGGCTGAACAAAGTGGGCAAGTTGGTTCTAATAAATTCAGTCCTGACTGCTATGCCGATTTATGAAGCCTCCTCGCTGCTGGCCCCAAAAGGCATTCTCTCCCAAATAGACAAATTGCTGAGAAGATTTCTTTGGGAAGGAGGGAAGAAAGGAGAAGGAAAAATCCACTTAGTAAATTGGGATAAAGTCAAAACACCCAAAGCTGAGGGAGGGCTGCAGATCTGAGATGTAGCCACCCATAATGTAGCCTTGGGAGGGAAAATCCTCTGGAGAATGGTCTATGAGAAAAGCTCCTGGAGCCACAAAGAAAGATGTTTGGACAGACCTCTGGTTACATTGAAAGGATCTACTATGTTTTCTCTCTAGCTAAGGGCGAAGGATTTGATCAATAACAATCTTTACTGGATCCCTGGAAATGGGGAAAAAATTAACCTCTGGGAGGACTCGATTCTAGGAAATTCTCCCTTAGGCCAGAATCCCGAGCTGGACAACATAAAGAATTGTCTTCTCTCTAAAAATCAGAAAACCCTGTGGGACATATCGGTGTGGAACCAGAATGAGAAATGATCTTGGAGATCCTGGGATTTGGGAGAGGTCCCTCAATTCCTGAACAGGGAAGCAATCAGTCTCCTTAGAGCACTGCAGGGATTGTCCCCCATCTCTGCTAGATCGAAGGACAAGAGAGGATGGGGCTGCACTACAAAAAAGTACTCCGTTACTGATGGTTACACTGCTTTATTGGCCATTCCTTGGGTCCCCTCGGATCCCACTCTTTGGAATACTCTCTGGTATTTCCCTTCTCTCCCCAAGATTGACCTTTTCTGTTGGACCCTGTTACACAATAACATCCTCACCTTCGACATTCTTAGGAAAAGAGGGTGGGAAGGCCCTTCAAGGTGCCCTCTATGCTACAGCAATGAGGAGTCTGCTATCCACTTGCTCTTACTCTGCCCTTATGCTTGTGATCTGTGGAATCTGGTCTTGGGCCAGCTCAATATTACCCTTCCTGCCTCCATTTCTGATCTCTTTCATTCTTGGTTGATCACAGCTCCCTTCTCTTTGGCCAAAATGAGTCTGCTAAAAAAATGTTGGGTATGGATTCCTAAATTAATTTGATGGATCATTTGGCTGGAACAGAATGGAAGAATCTTTAGAGATTCAGCATCTCCCCCTGCTCGCCTGGCTTCAAAAGTTAAGAGTTTAGTCAATGAGCTAGTGTCTTCTAAACCCTTACTCTGTAATGAAATTTCACCTGATCAGGCTACCCATAACTGGTTTTCAGAGCTGGACCCAATGCTGGTGTCAAGGATCAAGACTTCGCAGAGTATTCATTCGCCCTGGGAAATCAAACTAGAAGAAAATGAATTCATCAAGTGGAGATCCACACTTGAAAAGCATGTGCTGATGATTGACGGTGCTTCAAAGGGTAAGCCCGGAAATGCAGGGGGAGGTGGTGTTCTTTATTGTCCGGAAGGCAATTTAGTCCTCTCCTTCGCTTGGGTACTTGGTCTTCTCTCCAACAACTCAGCAGAATACCTTTCTCTATGGAAAGGCCTCAGCCAAGCAAGGACTCTACTAATTCCAAATCTGGTGGTATTTGGGGATTCCAGGATCGTAATTCAATCCTTGGTTGGAAAAAAAAGGCCGAATCACCTCCCTCTGTCTCAGCTCTTCTCCAGAATCCTGAACCTAGTGAGGGAGTTTGATCAAGTCAAATTCTATCATGTGCTAAGAGGTCTAAATCAACAAGCTGATTTCGAGGCAAATGTAGGCTCCTCCATGGAAAAAGGCGAAATCAAAATCAACGGAAGGGACTCTTTCTGCCCTATCCCATAGACTGTTGCTCTATGTCATTGTCAGATCAATTCCTTTCACATCTTGAAAGGGGTTGTCACTTCTGTTCAAGGAATCCAAGGTACCCTGTATCAAAGGCAGTCCCCCTGTTACAAAGAACTCTCGTGATTAAGGAAGGTAGGACCGGTACCATAGTAAAGGTACAGAGATCCCAGTTGTCAGGACCACTCTGCAATCACTCTCAGGCAAGCAGCGATCTCGAATTAACACTAAGTGGAAGCTGGAGACCAATAGGAGAACGGACTTCTGGCAATCCTCTCTCTGCCACACTCATCCCCCCTGCTGCTGGAAACATTGAAACGCTGATTAGAAATGAAGGGAATCTGAGTAAATCTGGGAAGCAAGGTATAGCCTCAGGCAGAACCATCGAATCCTAGCTCATTACGATCCAGTTGGTATTAGTCAAGCTGCATCGAATCTCAGGCCAGAAGATCGAAAGTCATAGGAGACTCCAAAAGATCGAAAACACCCAAGACTTTCAGGAGATTCTTTGCGCTGCGTTTGGAGCTCTGAAGGTGTTGCGTTCGGCTGTTGCTGTAGTTGCGTTTGGCTGTTGCTGTAACTCTGTTTGCTCGACGAACTCTAGCCCTGTATGTCAGCCCTTTTTCTCCGTTCAGAAAAATGTACAGAACGTCAAAGCCCAGAGCTTTGTATCCAGGGAGATCTGTCCTGATCCCAGGCAGCCAGGAAATGTAAAGTCCGTAGACTCTCTTTGTTTGTAATTCTCGGGCAGTCTTTCTGCCAATTTAAATAACAAAGACCCATAACCGTTATAGTAAAAAAAAAAAAATAATGTACTATGTAATAATACTAATAGTGTACTATTTTCTTTTTAAAGTTCTTAGATTATAATTCATGTAATATTTCAAAAGTGTTAATACAAAAAATAGTTTTAAAGAGATAATATTAGTAATATTGTGATCTTGGAAAGAATTTTTTAATGTTTTTTAAGCACATAAATAAAATTTTAAAAAATCACAAGTAATCATTTACCCTCTTAAAGTCCAATAGACTAATTAACTCTTAGTGGACGTTAATCTCCATCATCATCATCATTATGTATTTAATTTTAATTTTAAAAAATCTATTAAATATAGTAGACTTCATCTTTTTCTAAACTAAACTAAAAATTCTAAATGTAGTTTTATCTTTAAAAAATCTAAACGTAATTTTATCTTTTTAAATTAAAGTGAAAATTTAATTTAACTTTTTTCAAGCCACTTGTAAGATTTGTATTTTTTTTAAATATTTTGTAGTCTTATAATTAATTTGATTTCCTTTCAATAATAATAAGGATAATATACTTTTCATTTTAATAATTTAATATTTTGTTTTTTTAGATTTGTATATATATTTTAAATATTTTATAGCTTTATAATTAATTTGACTTCCTTTCAATAATAATAAGGATAATTTATATTTTTTGAAATATTTGATAGTCTTGTATTTAATTTTTTCTTTAATAATATTTTTTTTGTTTGTTAATTTGTCTTCACACTTGGCCTGAGCCACACCAACCCTTAACATGGTTGCATTTTTTGTCCCTGCAGGTTTCGAACTGGTGACTTTTCAACCAGGAGTGGCTTAACAACACACTCTGTCACCGAATGTCCTACACCTCGGTAACTTCTTTCTTTAATAATATTAAAAATAATATAGTTTTCATTTTATTTTTAATAATTTAATAATATATTTAATTTTTAATTTTTAAGAAATAATAATTTTATATAAACAAGTCAATCAATATTAAAACTTCCAACCAACTTCATCAATATTTTTAATACTCCCCTGGGATGGGATGATATCCAATGCAATTGGCGGTTTATCTAGCGATGGGAAACCGTGGCACTTGGCAACACAGGACAATGCAATTGGCGGTTTATCTAGCGATGGGAAACCGTGGCACTTGGCAACACAGGACGCGAGTCAGTTGTGGAAGCATAGGGAAGATCTTTGCATCTAGATTGAGATTTTAATGTTTTTGGTTACGTTCGACACTCCAACCTTTGTCTGGGGTGACGATATAGAAATGTTGATACAATGACTCTTAACTCTTGGTACTCTAATCTTATGGTGACATTAACAACCCTCCATACATCATGCACAAGAGATATGATTATGGAATGGTTCTTGGACTCCATTAAATATGCATCTCACCCCCCCGTTCAAAATTGTTTCTTTCGTTGCTGGAATTGGAATATAGATCAAGCGGTTTCAGTTTGGGTGGAAACGGTTTCTCCAGATTTCACCATTTATGCGAGAGGGGAGGCTGCAAGCGTGAAGGGGTGACCATATTCCTTTTCGGTGTATTCTCATTGGTACCGAAATCACTAGATATGGAAGCAAGTAGAACAATTTTGAGCATTCTCCACAAGGTTCTACCTCCACTCGTTGGCCTAAAAGTGGGCATACTTTCACCGAGTGGGGATGTAAGGTTGAATGGTTCAACTGTCATGGAAATTCTCTATGGTTTTCTCCATACACATTCCTAGGTTCATCCTCTCCATCAAATGCTCCACAAGCCCCTCCATCTAGGACCTCAAGCCACAAGTCACGGGAACTCTCTTACATCTCTCCTTGCTCCTTGTATGATGGGAACACAAAACAAATTTATGATGCTTTGGGAATCCTTCAATAATTGATATTTGAGCTTCACAACGAGGTGGATGACCTTAAATTTTGACTAGAGCTAATGGACCTTCGAATCTATATGTTGGATACAATGAGTGAGAGTCCAGGTTCTTTGTCAACTCATGATGTGGAACACGTGCAACGACCTATTCTCCTTCATATGGGGTGACTATATGACACTTTGACTATGGTTCGGGTTCATTTCTTTGATTAGATGACACGTAGATGATGCACATCTCCTAGAAAACCAGGAAGGTCCCATGGAACATATGGAAATATATGTAGGTATACCCTCTCCTGATGGAAACCAAAGAAAATTTCCCCTCTCTTGAAAGTAATGTCTTATACCATGAGGATGAAACCATGTATCACCTCCGTTCAAGTTCTCAAAGACCCCTCGCCAAATTACTTGACATTCTTCCTCCTGAGCTTGGATTTTGTGAGGTGACTTCGAACCTCATCCTTTCCTTGAACTTTCCAAGAATCTACCCCTCCTGAGCTTGATGTTGGCTACAAACTCAAGGATTCCAAGAGATTCTTGCACGCACTCCGTGTCTCCACGATAATATCTGATTATCTAAGATATTCTAACTCTATGCACTCCTTGCGACAAAAGTTCTTCAACCACTCACCTGGTTGGAAAATTCTAAGACTTCAACCTGCCTACACACACTTTGCACGGATCTATGTTATCCTTGCACTTTTGCTGGTATGAGAATAAATATATCTCTCATGAGCTTCTCTGAGGTAAAACTCAGAACCTCATCAACGCACTCCTTTCGGACCTACATTTCACTCCTTGAAAGAATTCTCAGGAAGAGAAACAATTGAAACTCATACCCCCCTGCTTACAGACTTCATACATTCAACATGAATTCATACATATAAAAGAATTGAAACAAATGCATAACAGAGCATATAAGTAAACTGTAAACATATCATTCAACAGATGCAAACAGTAACCATAACAACACCATGAAATTGTATCAAATCCTTCTTATATTAATTCAAGTGCTTCTATACATGGTCTCTATAGAAACAACTATCTGCTCATACAACTTCTACAACTTTGTTCTTCTCTATTCTCTTATTCTCTCTTAGATTCTATTCTTACAATGAGAATAATGATAATACAATACATACGAGGGATCTTTCTCGAGTTTTCCCTCTTACAATCTCAAGCTATGTAATCAAATTAAAGCATACATCTACTTTACATTCATTACATTAAATTCCTACAACCGTCCGATGATAGAAAATGCTCAAGATTTGTGTTACAATCCCCAAAATATTTAAGACCACTTATGTCTCTCGAGATATTTCATTAATATGCCATCCTTTTGAAATTCAAAATATCTTCAAAATGTGCACTGGTCTATATCGAGTTGTCCTCTGATTTGCCCTTGCTTATGATGCTCCTGCATCAAAGTTGAAACATATTTTACTAATGAATGGGTAATATATTTCACCAACACCAATTATTTGTATCATATTGTTGCTAGATGGTATGAATAAGGGAGAAATTTCAAAGCCAAATAAAATAAACCCTTCCCTACTTTCCATTTGATTTTATCTTATGTGTGGGATACACAATTAATAAGTACATTATATGATGGAAAATATTGTACTCATATGAAAGGGGTTTGGATGCCAATCATTCATCAAATAAGTGAGTGTGGAAAGGTTTTCAATGGGTAGTTATTTTGTCTAACTCTTTGTAAGAATCCATAAGGAGAGCTTAGATCGGTGCAAATATATACATTCTAGAGTTTTACATGTCATCCTACCTCTTGGATGTAGTTTGCACCTCTAATTGATTTACAATATTAAGGTGGTCATGGTCACTAAATAAACCCCCTTTTCATTTTTATTTCAAAGATTTGTGAAATCATGAATAGGAATATCAAATTTCTCTCATTTTTTATTATTTCCTTATGCCTCTGTATGAATTTTTTATTATTTTCTTATGCCTTTGTATGAATTATTTATTGTGAACCCTAACCAAGAATATATCTATAATATATTTAAGTTCTCAAGAATATATTGGGGATTGGTACATTGAGTAGTGGTCCACTTACATAAGAATTTATGGGGAAACTTATGCACCTCATAAGGCTTCCAACATATGTTCCTAATATGCTAATTATTCAAGAGAATGGTTAACAAACTATTTTGCACGGTTTCAATGCCCATATTAGAAAGAACCAGAGGAAACCTTTCCCATTTTAACCCTTGTCCATACAATTGTATGTGATAATTGATTCTACCTAGGTTAGGATGGAAGGAGAAAAAATAAACAAATACCATTTTTCTTTAGAAAGTTACCATATGAATTATGGTTTGTATTTTGTTGGAAGACACGTAACTAAAATAACAATTTATTCCCCCTATCAACATGATAAAAAAGATACCAAAGAAGCAAAAAGAACATAAAGGATAATAAAAAGGAATAAACTGAAAAAATTGTTGCTAAGAGACTAGATCTACGATAGAAAATGAAAGAATGGGATAAAGGATACTAGCATCACTTGAAAAATACCAATCAGATGTCGAGGCTAAAAAAATAAGAAGCAAGGGACACAACTTTAGATAAATAAGGTCGTGATGAGAAAAAAGAAGTAGAAGCTAAATCCAAAGCTCAAGCTAAAAATAAATCCGGATGATAATGAAAATATAAAGAAGAAATAAGTTGAGAAAAGAGATAAAGGATAAGCAAAGAATAGAAAGAGGCAATAAATATAGAAAAATTACAAGCAAGATGTAAGAGTGATAGAGTGGGGAATAAACAAAAGTAAAAGCACAAGTTGAAATTGAAGAAGAAAAATCAAGAAAATAAGAACCGAAGACATTCAATCCAAAATGCTCTCAATGGATTCAACATGAAACAACGGAATGCTGCACATTCTAGAAAATTACAGAAAACGTGGCTAACACTTTCCATATTCCCTCTTTTGGGAAAAGGAAAATGTATTTCCACAAGCTCAAGTATCCAAGGTATTGGAAGATTGCATTAGTAAAAATAAGCATGGTATTAAAATTCTTCCAAATATTGATGAGATAGTTATTAAGAGATATGTAAAAGAGAAATCACATTAATTGATATAATATTTTTCAAGATTATTTTTTTTGAAAAGAGGATGAGTTAAAGTAGTGCATTCTATTTGGAACCTTTTAAGCAACATCGCTTCCCTCAAAGTGATTCCCTTAATCAAACTTTTGAAGCTTAGAGAATATTTTTGGAAAATTATAGAAAAGAAAAAGAGAAACCATCTTCCATCCAAGTAGGGAAGATCAACAGTTAGGGAAAATGAAGTGTTTTTCCATCCTCTTTTTTATTGTATAAATAAATATAGAAACTATGAAAAAAATGATATTTTTTAGATCATAAACTACTTTCAATATTAATCCAGAAGACAAGATGGATATTGTTGGAGACATACTCTAGTGTATGCTCTTGTCTAAGACTATTTATTTACTTTCCTATGCTAGTATGGAAGTAACAATGTTTTCTTTCAATATAGATCAGTCTCAAGTTATCGTGATTATTTCTTGTTGTACACTGTTCTCAAGCAATTTTTATTATTTCATTTTGTTTTTTTTTCAATAAGTTGTTAACTTGTGAATATGAAGTTGTGACTAGTTATTATAATTTAGGCTAACCCAATTTTAATGGCTAGTTGTTTTAGTTGTTTTTTCATTAATACTAAGTAAAAAAAAAAAATGTTTTAATGGTTGAAACAACTATTAATTTCATATCTAGTGTTTGTTCTTAAATCCTATCTAAGATATTAGTTTTAGAAAGGCATTTTGTTGTAGACTTATAATTTCATTTAGGCTTTAGATTTTAAATAATAAAAAGTTAAATTCGTTGATTGGAAAGTAGGCCAACATATTCAAGGAGTTTTCTGCCCCAAACAAAGAAAAGATTAATTGAGCCTTAGCTTTTGGAAATCCCCCTTAGTTTGGAAATAAAAATGTTTCCTTGTCAATAAGAGACTAGTAATTATGGACTTACATTGGTTACTTATATAGGACTTGCATCCACATAGGCTACTATTTACAAAGTGATGGATGTTGATAGACAAATGAAATATTATGAAGAAAAAATTTCATTATTGGAAAGTTAAAATTCAATTTACCATTCGTAGACTATTAAAATTAAATCTAAAACAATGGTTCAAAAATCATTAATGAAATATACCACCTCTAGAGTATTAGAATTCAATACAATATAATGGTTCAAAATTCATTAATTATTCCTTTGAGATTCCTAATGAATTAAATGGTGTACAAAGAGAATGCTATCAGAGAACTCAACACTTATAGGTGTAGACTTAGGATTTTTAGAATGTCAAGAAACACATTCAAGGTAAATATAATTTTTATGAGCAAGCATAATTTTTCTTTCAAAATTTCAAAAGATGGAAACACTATCTTGTGGAAATTCCTTTAAAAATATCCTCATTTGATGAGAAATATCTCCTAGATATTAAATATATGGTCTTATCTCTTTTATTGATGTAACTTAGAATAATTTAAAAACAATCTAGCATAAGATGACAATTTGTGCCACAATGTTGTAGGCCATCAAGAAAATGCCAAAAAACTATCACCTCCCCTCCTTTGGTCCAAAATATATTTTTTTCCCTTAGGAGGACATATTGAAGGCTCTTGAAGATTAAAGTTGATAATATCTAAAACATTTATTCACATTCTAACATCAACTAGGCATCTATGAAGAGCTACATTGAAGACCTTACTTGGGATATCACATTAATTAAGACCTTGTTTCCACAACTAGAAAGTTTTGAGGAAATGATGAACCAAAGTATAAATTATTATAGAGATCCTTTCAAACAACATCACTTTCCTCAAAGTGATATTATTGAGAAAAAAATTGAATCTTTTTGTCTGTATATTGAAAAATATAAAAAGGAAAAAGAATAAGAATCCAATAGCCAAGTGGATAATACCAATGATCAGGGGAGCTGAAGTATTTGTCTCTCCTACCTTTTTTTATAAATAAGATAAATGCAAGAATGAACGAGCTTTTTTCTTAACATTGTAAACTATTTTTCAAGTTAATTGAGAAACCAAAGTTGGGCAATTTATGAATACTTGTTATGGTGTTGTCATTGTATGGGACTACTCCTTCACTATTTGGTGCTTCAATAGATGTAAGAATGTTTTCTTTTATCGTATATTTTTGTCATGCACCTACAATTTATTCTCAATGTTGTTTTTGAATAGTTGAATCTAGCCTATGAATGTGAAGTTATAATATGTATTTCTAATATAGACTAATCCTATTTCATTGTTGGTTATTCATCTATTGTTATGAAATACATAGTAAATTTTTTCTATTTTAATGATTGAATTAACTATTGATTTCATATTCACTCTTCATTTCGAAAATCCTAGATAGGAGATTATTTTTAAGAAGTTACATTCATTTTTAGTTTAGAATTGTATTTAGAAATTTGATTTTAATAGCTCAATGCAAAATCTAGTACTTGTAGTTCAAACATAAAACTTATTACCCCTTCACATCTAGGGGTAACTAGAGGAGATTTTTATCCTATGATCCATATTAGAGACAATTATTCCACTGAAACTTGACCAGAGATGATTCCCAAATTTTTCTCAATGCGCTCACATTTGATGATTATGATGCTTGACATGCATGAAATACATTATTATAGTGCTTCATATTAAGTGTTAATGTCTTATGTAGTTTTCATGAAAATAGTGATCATTGGTTGAGTCGGATAATGGATCATGATGCTCTAAATTTGCTTCTTTTTCCTTGTTTCACCTTAGTGTTCATCATCA
>SNQJ01S0011405.1:284259-295522 GCA_010110895.2 Picea sitchensis
TTGTGGAGAACATTACTTGTCTACTTATTTTCTATATTTTATATGAATGGATGATTAGAGTGACTTCTTGAGGATGTTGTATTATGGATTGATTTACAAATTTCATGGATACTCTTATCTAGGGCTTTGAATATGAAACAATTATTGAGTATGTGGTCTTAATTGATCCTATAGGTGTTGTTTGTGAATTATTTTAAGTGTAGTTGTACTTATCAAGTGGTGGTGGTGCACTCTCTTTGTGTATTTCTTGAACAAATCCATTCTTCATAACTCTTGGAAGATTACTAGTGAGGTATCTTCCCTTGAACTATCTTGGAACTTGTAATGCACTAGGTGGATTTGTTAGGGTTTGTAGTGGACAACCCTAACTATCACCCTAGTTCCACTTACACCTTCTCAAGGGAGTTATTAGTTGACTCCATATGTGAAAAACAATAGTAGGAACTTGTATTATCCCATTCAATTCATATAAAATTCAAAATTTTATTTTATTTCATATTTTACGGTACATCTATGGTTTTGTAACAACTTACATACATTTCTAGCCATATAAAACCCTAAATGTCTTAGTATTTTGTCTATGTTATTGACCTAAAAATAATGTTTTCCATAAATGGCCTTGTTAATTTTTATTACTGAAGAATTAGGGATAGAAGTCTTGTCTTGCGTGGTTGTTACATGCGTTTTAATTTTCAGAATTAGCTGGTTGTTTAAACCCTAGTTTTATCCATTATTTTATCCCTAATATTTACTTTCTTATAAACTATTTAAAGGGACAAAATTTATTACTTTTGTATCTTGTTTACTTATGTAATTTTAATATTATATGAAATTTGTACAATAAACATTATTAATTTTTGGATTTTCACTGTTTGGGGATGATTTTACATTGGATCGTAACTTGATAAAGTCTCTAAATAGCCCGAAAATAACATTAAAATAAAAATAAAAAAAATTACCTTGAGTAACCACCTATTCCATAATTTTCTATTATATATGTGGTCTTGAGAAGGAAATGTTCCAACTTACGCCACTTTAGATCCTATATATTTGTTTTTTTCTTTAGGGTTTTTGCACTTTGTTACCTACTCAAGGGTGAAATTTTTTGGATACCCTCGCAATGGGTGTCATGTTGTTACTTGCATGAGGTGACATGCTCATATTTTTTAGATATAGACCTAGTTTCTCTTGATCTCTGCCAGATGTATGGTCATGCAAGCTCAATTGGTACAATTCATATTCATCCCCACTCATCAAATGATAGATGCATTATTGTATGATATGGTATCATTCTTGTATGCTTAATTTGACATTCCATGTACCAATATTCGTTTGGATGTGATGATATAACTTCTTATCTCATCGTGAAGTCGTAAACACCTAACGATGTATGTTGACACTTCATAACATTACATGGTTTTATTACTTTCCTCACAATACCTTGGGGAGCATGTTTTATATTATAAGTGTGTAATTTCTCAAGTTAAGCTATAACATGGGGTTCTAGGCTAGATAATGTTGTCCAGATCTCAAAGGTCAAAATGAAAGGTCAAAATGATGAAGCTTGAATAAACAGATCCAATAATGCAAAGAGGTGAAGAGATACATTCAAAATACAAATATAAATCTTGAGCGATTCCCCCTCACTATGAGGCCAATTCCCCTAGTCCTTGGTTTGTTTATGAATATATAAATAAAAAGGACATGTTCTATCAACTAAACATTTAAAGAAAAAGTCTTAAATGGGTGTTAAGAAACAATGACAAGGATTGTATCTCAATGCTAAGCTCCCTCTAGAAGGTTATTATGTGTAAAAATATTATCTAAATAAATCTATATGAATGAATAAATGAATAATAATTCATGTACATGTCTAATACTTTGAGGGTCATTAGATGAACTCATTCCCTCTTCCCTTTTGTCATTATTTCTCATTATTTCCTATATTTCACCTAAATACTTAGGAAATATGGGTTGGCATGGGACTTGATGTATGTATAAGGGTTAATAATGTTCCCTTGGTAAATTAGGAAAGTATTAAAACTAACCCCCTTTTTTATGTTGTTCTAAGAGATGTCACTAGGTGTTATTAATTAATGGTTTGTTAAGAGGATAGACCGATCACTTCAAGTGGGTATTGTGAATTGGGACATGTGTATCATTGCTTGATATCTATGATGATTAATTGGGATATATGTAATCATATATTTCCATATCTACAAGCGTTGATATTAGTGACATTTTCCTTGGGATTCATGTATTGCATTAAGACATGTGTCACTTCGATGTGATTCATGGTAGTGCATCATGCCAGGAAAAGCATGTCATTCCATCACACATTCCATGTGAACCATTTATATGCATCATCCTTGCTCAATTGGACATCGCATGCATGCTAATGCATTATTTACTCCCCTTGGACCATAAGTGGGGGTTATTTAATGCATTGTAGAGGGTGATTACACATTATAAAGGTGAATTCACATGGTGACATGGAACCCTCACTTCATTTTTTCTTAATGAGACCATACATTCCTCTTGAGATGGATTTTATTATTGGATGGATCACACATGTCGAGATGACGCCATCCCTTTTGAGAATTGTTTTCCACTTTGGACCATTCCCTAGATCAAGGAGATTGGTTAGAGGAAATTGGAGCTATTGGACCATCATTAACTTTGTTTTAGAAACCTTTATTGGATTTTGGCACAATATTTTAGGTCCATACCTCTCTTAGCTTCTGTTTTGTCCACACGTGTGGCTTCTACATTGTATTTTTACCTCTTCTAGATGGTCATTTTACCTTTTGATGATACCATGGGATGGATATTATTATTTTTTGTATTTTACCATAGTTTTATAGGGATAATGGTTTTGGAAATCATGGTTTTGATCTAGAACATGGTTTTGTATTATATTTGAGGAGGAGGTTCACCTATGAAAGGAAGACTCCTCCTCCATTCCAAATTGTTGGAGATTAATGAGAAACTTTGCTTAAGAGTTATTTGAGTATATGTTTCTATTCTTGGTGAATGGTTAGTCATTGTCAAATATTTATATAAGAACTATTAATTTTTGTTGGAAGAAAAGGGCTACTACAAGGCCAAAGAAGGGTGAAATGATCCACTTGGAAGGGTTCTAAAGGTAACTTCTCTAACCTTCCACCTTTGATCATTGAATTTTTTTTCATGCATTAAGGTAGGATGTCTCGTGGATATGTCCCTTTTCTTGCCAAACCTTTGATTTCACCTTACTATAATCAAGAAAGGGTTCTTCATACACTCATCCTCCCATTCCACTTTGAAGGGAACATTATAACCCTAGGTGGCACTTTAGGGGAAATCCTATAGGTTCCATCAATAGTAACCCATATTAAACCATATAATTCATCATGATTTGAAATAATAACCTTGTATCCCTCCAAAGGAACTCGTCTTTCATTTTCTTCAACCACCAAAATCCCTAAAAAATCCAAATTTTCCGCTTTTTCCCCCTTTTTTCATTTTTATTTCTGTAATATATGGTTTTCTCACATATATAACTGGATCTAGATTTTTTAAGTTTTATTGACACATAAATAATTTAATTATTGATAGCCTATTCCTCCATTCAATATCGCTATTGTTGGCATTTCAAACAAGGGTTTTGGATCTAATTGTGTCGTATCTATCTTACCTAGAGATCAAACCCTAGAGCTCAAAAATTGCATATTTTCATACTTGATCTATATTTCTTTGATTCCATAGCTAACATGCTTAAAATGATTTTCTTCATCTATCAAATTATACATTGCTTGTTTCCCCCTCTCTGAAATTACTAAATACATATTTGTATATAGGGGACTAGGATACCTTATTTGTTTCATACTTTACATAATGTTTGGAAATATCCTTATCCTATTGCATACCAAATAGAAAATCAATGCCCAAACTGGAACAATGACCCTTCGAAAGGGTTGGTTGTTACCTATTGATTGATAGTTATCCATGAGCTTTTTGTAGTCCATTTCTATAGGGATAATCGTGTATGCAATTCTAGTGAAATAACCCTTCATTTACCAACATTTGATACAGAGATTTTTACCTTATATTTGTAGATCAATATATTTTAAAGGGGGGAAAATGTCCTTGTTAAAAAAATGTAATGTTTCTTTTTCCCGAAACTATTATTTGAGGGTTTGTTTTGTTGACTAAATTTCATAGGTAAACTCATATGAATGGTTAGTGTAACATATTCTCATACCAAGAATTTGATGTAATATTGATCTATCTTATAAGTTACAACCAAATGAATTGGAATATTCTCCAATAACCTTTCCTAGCAATACAATGTTGTATCTCATGTTTGTTTTTGGAATTGTCTCAGTGGTTGTCATAAACTATAGGTATGCATTGAATAAAAATAGGTTTGGTCACTCATATTTTATGAAAAAATTTCATGTATTCATATCCCATGATTTTGTTCCTAAAACACCGACGTTTAAGACATTCCAATGACCTTCAAGGATACCTATCATTGCTAACATTGATGACTATATTGAGGACTATTTTCTTGCCTAAAAGTTGTGATTAGAGTTTTAGGTTGTGTGTGTTGTTTTGAATTGACAAAAGGTTAGAACGTTCAAAATAATGTGTGTGATATATGTACTTTGAAAGAAAGTTTTCATAGCAACTCAAAAATATCATTAATATCATTGTTTGAAATTTGGACTTTGAAACTATGTTGTCTCTTAAAATGCTTCTTAACTAGAGTTATCCTACAACAATAATATTTCATTTAGATCATGGCATATTGTTGGTAGTTGCATTGTTGAATAAATGAAAACTTTAAATTCCACAAAGTTGTTACAAACTGTTGTGGTCATGCTAGTTCATGCCTGAAGTGTCTTTTGAATACTCAATAATGGTTCATTTATTACACTCATAAAGTCTATTGTTCCATTGAATTATAATTCTCATGAACATGATTTTTGAATGAATACATACCATTGCATGTTTTACATTGAACATTTTACATTATAATTGGTTATTAATGTTGATAAACGATGCATTGATATGACACATCCAATATTATTGCAAGAAAGCTCCATAATCCAATCATTTATTATTATCTTTTCTCATATTTCTAGATCCATTCCTTAGGAGAAGTCAACGAATTCAAACTAAGCTCTTTCTCTCGCCCATCCTAATATAATGATAAGACCTATTTTGTAATGTCCCTCCATTTATAAACATTTAAATATTTTAATTTTTGATGGTGTAAGTTGTGAAATGTTTTGGAGAAAGACTTGAAAATTATGTCATCATAAACATTAATGATAATGAATATTTTTTATAAATTTGAAATTTATAAATTATTTTATTTTCCTAGAAAATGACTATTAGAGAATCGAGTTACAAAGAGTAAATCATTATTCCATGGGTGACTCAAAAGGGATAAAAACCACCTGAGTAAATGTTGTCCATGACGACAAGTGGAACCCGACTCCCAAAAGTGTGGGATGTGAGAGAACAAGCTAGCACAAAGTTAGTACAAGAAGATTCCCTAGGGTTAGGGATGAGGCTAACTTGAAAAAAGATCTAGGAAAACTATTTTTCTTTGGTGAAAAAGAAAAGACACAATGATAGAGGAGGTAGGACACTCTTGAGTACTTGTGGGGAGGAATTGAGTTTGATGATTCTAAGAAAGAATCGAACTCTGATATTTTCTCGAAAAGGTTATTCAAATTTCAATCCCTATGGAATAATGATTTGAGTTGGGGGGTGACATGAAAAAATAATCTTGGTTTTTTAGGTCTATGGTTGGGAGGAATTAGTTATCTACTCAAATTCTTTAGAGTCTTGAAGCAAGCTTAGATATTTAATATTTATTATATTTATCTACTTTCTCATATATGTCTTCTTTAATTTATTACATTTTAGTAAAGAATAATGAAAAATCTAAACTGAAGTTATATCCTTCTAGAGTTAATGGAAAAAGTCATAATAATACACCAAAAGAATAAATGGTATTTATAAATTATTGAAATATAAAGTTGTAGTTTCCTATAGTTGTAAAGATTCATGTTTATTGCATAAAGTAGAAAAGAAAAAATATATATATATTCTTTAATACAAGAGTACAAAAAGATAAAATAAATAAAAAAATTCCAACAAAATATTGTATACATTGTATTTTTTTTTTAAATAATAATTTGATAAAAAATAAATACCAAAATACATATAAGAAAGACTTAAGGTTTGAACCATCACAAAGAAGCATCATAATCAGAATAGTCGTGACAATCTTTTGGAAAAGAAGTTCACATATGGCCACGGATTGAAACATTATCTATGAACAAGGATAAATATTTGTTTAAATATGTGTAGGTGAACCAAGTCGAAATCTAAGTGGCCATCTAGTGCACCTGGTTTTTGCTCTTCTTACGAAATGTGCCATAGTATGGGCACTTCCCATACAACTATTACTTTCACCTGCCAACACGCCACATAGGAAACATTAAAAGTTGGAAATGGATGAGTTAAGATATTTAATGAAGGATAACTGTGTAATGGTAAACGGTTACCTCTTTAATTATTAGTAAGTTCGCTATTGGAACCTAGCAGGCTACCATTACTTGTGTGTATGGTAAATGTTCGTCCAAAACTCGGAATCTTTTTGTAGGAAGAGACACCAATTAAAATGTTTTATCTGTTTCCGAAAATATAGATAAAGAAAATTTGTGAAGTTTCTAGACTATGTAGCAACGAAATAGTAAAGTAATCATTACCTGGATTTCAATAACTTAGCTCGAAGATCTCGATGACTGCAAAAGTCATTTGAGCAAACCCTACCACACGAGCACTCGAGATATTGAGCCTCTGCGTAAACTAAACGAATGGTATTTTGAACAAGGAGAGGACGACGGTTGTGTTCACGACGCTGTAGTTAATAACTACAGTAATGGTATATTAGATTAATGTCACCAAGTACGTGGAAATAGAAATCAGGAGACTGACCATTGCACAACAATTACACACAAAATAATAATTTGTATATTACTTAATTAAACTCAGATACAAAGTATATATAGTTGAAGTGAGATCCAACTAACTTCAAATATGGAGATGTGGGTTGAGCGAATATCTCAACAATCTCGTACAAGATCTCAAACCAAATCCCCAAACTTAGTACAACTTTAATGAAAGCATTATCTCTAACACCCCCCTTTAATGCTTACATTAAAAAAAACTTACAATACTAAAATCACAATTACAAAATTTGTCATTTGTCTTTCTGTGATTGGTCTTCATCAGCGCTTACACCACCTCTCAATCTTCTGACTTCAGCTCTTTTCTTCTCCACACATTCGAGCTTCCCATTTGACACATTTAAAGTATAAAAACCTCTGGCCATCTTTTACGTTCTTTGTAGAACTAACGCTTCTTGACTTCCCGAAGGACAATCTCGATACTGAATTATCTTATGGATACACTACCATCTGTTGAATTCCCCCGAAGAGAAAATTTCAATAATGATATAGGACAATGATTTGATTACTTGATATTTTCAGCAGTCAATCATACAATTGACCTTTTATACACTCACAAACTCACAAAATAACCTGTAACTGTTGATCTTGAAGCCCAAAGTACAAGAAGATCCACCAGCTTATAACATAATATGCATAACCAAATCAGTGAAATGTTCCTGTAGCACCTAAGTACATAAAGAACCACTAATTTAGATTATGATATTATGTTCATTGATTGGTTCTGCGATATAAAAGTTTTACAATCATAATACATACACATTAATTAATATAATTCCCCCCCTTTTTTTTAATACATTGCAACAAATAAATCCGTGCATCTTCCTCAAATCGGTGGTGGATTAGGTGATGGCGTCTCCTTCTTAGGCAGAGCATTTGATTGCGGCAAGTCGATACAAATTCCATGAGATGATGACATACCTTGCCTTTTATCAATAAGCGGAACACAGGGTTGGTTGTTTCTTATGGAAAGTGTTGTATCACTCATGTTCTCCTTCTTTCTCACAGTTGTAGTGATCAGACTTTAATAGGAGAATATATGGCTCTCCAAACTTCTAATGCTAAGATCGACATGCGATACATTGAGAGACGTCCAGTGAACCAAGGTGTTGGTTCCTCAATTTGTGTTTTCTTTGAACGAATACATCGGTGGCCGAAGTTGCTTCCACAGTGACTTGCTCCCCTCTCGTTGGCTGCACATCGTAACCATAGATCACTCAAGACAACTCCAACTAGTGACTCATGAATAAATCAAAACTTCTTCACGTAGCAGCTCTCAAAAAAAAACAAAACAAAACAACTGTTGTAGCTCTATCTTATGCAATGCCTCTCTTACACACAACGGAATTAACACTCTACTCCACTCTCCTATGCTTATCAACGCTCACATCTCTTTCACATCTTCCTGACCATCCTGTGAGGGATTTAAGCCAGTCCAGGCTCTGATACCAAAATAGAAATTAGGAGAGTGACCATTACACAACAATTACACACCAAATAATAATTTGTATATTACTCATTTAAACTCAGATACAAAGTATATATAGTTGAAGTGAGATCCAACTAACTCCAAATATGCAAATGTGTGTTGAGCGAATATCTCAACAATCTCCTACAATATCTCAAACCAAATCCCCAAACTTAGTACAACATTAATGAAAACATTATCTCTAACACGTGGCCCCGTGAGTATTAATCTCATTTATCACTATAAATATTAACTCGGGATTAATATGAGTTTATGTTGGAATTTGGTGACAACGAACTCCTCCAAGAATGGATTTTGGATCCTATTATTTGGTATTGGTTGCAACTAAATAGACCAAGTTAGAATATCGATAGGAGTTCATTTAATAATCAATTTCTTATGTAATTGTGTATGAAATGCTATAAATTTATGTAAGCCCATAGAGGCAATGGGGAGAGGATTGAGGGCATGCAAGGCTTCTATAATTTTGATGATATGAACAATAATAAAATCGATACCTCTGTTTGGTGGACGTAACCCAACATTTGGGTGAACCACGTTAATCTCATGTTCATCATTTTATGTCTAGTATCTGATTTTTTGTTGATGTATGTTTCCACTACAAAACCTCAAAAAAAATATCCAAACTTAATACACAACATTAATGAAAACAATATCTATAACATCGCACCTTATATTAATCCCATTTATCACTATAAAATATTAACTCGGGATTACTATGAGTTTATGTTGGAATTTATGACAACCAATTACCAATAATAGATTTCGATCCTATTATTTTGTGTTGATTGCAACTAAATAGACCAAGTTAGGATATCGATAGGAGTTCATTTAATAATCAATTTCATGTTAAATGGTGTATGAGAGATGCTATTATCTATGTAAGCCCATAGAGGCAATGGGGAGAGGATTGAGGGCATGCAAGGCTTCTATAATTTTGATGATATGAACAATAATAAAATCGATACCGCTTATGGATCGAATCCAACATTTGGGTGAACCACTAAATCTCTATGTTCATCATTTTCCTATGTCTAGTATCTGATTTTTGTTGATGTATGTTTCCACTACATATTTGTTTTCATTTTGGTGGTTGACAGGGAAAACAATTGGTATTAGATATGAATGTGTATAAGAAGGAGTTTCATCATCTCTATGAGCTCAATTTCAAAGAGGTGTTATCAATCCATTAACGGAGCATAGTTACTTTTACTTCAACGCTAGCTACCTCTTTAAGGGAGCACACTTTTACTTCATCATCAGTGTTTCATTTACTCTGAGCATCGATCTCTTTGGTATAGGGAGTATTGTTTTCAAATCATCGCTTAATTCTAGTGAAGAGAGTCGATTTCAAGGGAACACTTACATTTTTTGGGTTTTAGCCACCAGCGTCGATCTCTCGTGTGGAAGGGAGCATCGACTTATATGATTCCCACTCACCCAAGGGATGTACAGGGAAAATTAATAAGAGTGGAGACAATAGAGGACGAGAATAATAAAGATGTCTAAGATGGAAAAGAATCAAAGTGCCAAGTTTGAAATTGAGAAGTTCAATGGAGTAAACTTGTTTTGAGATCCTGGAAGGTCAAGATACCAATCTACTCATGAAACAAGGCGTGGTGAAGGCGCTTATGGGAAAATCAAAGAAAATCGCGACCATTTCATATGAATAGTGGGAAGAGATCGATGCGAGAGCTAATCGAAAGCCATACATATGTGTTTGGTCGATGATGTTATGTTCAACATTGTTACTAAGAAGACATCACTTCTTTATTGTGGATGAAGATGGAAAGTTTGTATATGACTAAATCCTTGATGAGCAGGATCTTCATGAAAATACAATTGTACAGTTTGTGCATGAAGGAAGGTACGGAAATAACTGATCATTTAAATACTTTTAATACTCTTTTAGTCCAATTGACTAGCATGGGAGTGAAATTTGAATTTTAAGACAAGGTGATTACACTATTGTATTATTTTCCCGAGTCATGGAATCATTTTGTTACCTCTATTAGTTTCAGTTCAACATAAAGTATTGAGTTTGATGTTATTTTTGGAGTTTTACTGTCTGAGGAAACAAGGAATAAATTCAATGTAGAAACCTCTACATCTGAGGTGATGGTGGTTAGAGGAAGACCTAAAGAAAGAGGACATGTTCAAAGAAATCGGTCAAAGTTGAAGGGAAAGAAGAGAAATCTTAAGTGTCAGTTTTGTGGCAAATTTGGACACATGAAGAAGGATTGTTGGAAGCGACAACAAGCCTCCAAAGAATACCCTCCCAAAGAGACGAAGGAAGCAAATGCAACTGAAATAGGTTCAACAACAAGTTCAGGTATGGCTGATGAAGTTTTAACAATTGGTATTGTTTCACATTATGATCAACAATGTTTATTAGATTACGTTGCCTCAAATAACATATGTCTTCATTGACATTGGTTTATTTCTTACCAGTTTATAGATGATGGAATTGTTTACATGGGAAATGATATATCTTGTAAAGTTGTGGGAATTGGTAGAATTCGAATTAAGATGTTTGATGAATTTGGTAAGATACTAACTGATGTGAGACATGTACTTGATCTTAGGAAGAACCTAATCTATTTTGGAGTCTTAGATACTAGAGGATATAAAATTAATGTTGAGGGTGGAGTTATGAAGGTCTTGAAAGGAATCATGTTGGTTATGTAAGCGAAGAAGGTTGGAAACATGTTACTGTTAGAAGGAAGAACTGAGTCATATCATG
>SNQJ01S0011406.1:24160-52675 GCA_010110895.2 Picea sitchensis
GATTCATTAAAGTTAATAATAAAGAAATACTTTTCCCGTCCCACTATATGAGTTCTTCATAGTTTAGTGAAAATATGTTTGAATCTCTAACCCATTAATCTATAGAACAAATGCATGTAGAGTTTGTTGCTTGTTTTGTACGCAGGTCAGTCTTGAGAGGATAGTTGCTAACAAGCGATCAAGCATGAAGAAGAATCGACATCGAACGTCCGGAACAAGGTATGTTCGTCTAACTATGTATTTGCTTAAAATAAATGGGGATTAGGTCTAGGACGACGGTAGAAAGTAGGATTCTTTCGGTCTCATCTGCATGCATAATATAACCCTAAATGCTAGTCTGTAGGGGGATTTCCCACCACAACACATCACATAGAGTGTGACTATGGTTTACATGATTTATGTGTATTAGGTATATATATATATTAGGTATCTTCTAGTTTTAGGGTATTGGGTGTATATACATTGGGTATGTTTTGGTTTTGGGGATATTTCTATTGGGAATATATATACATTGTTGAAATATTGGTTTAAGGAATTTTTATTGAGCTTATGGTGGGTGGCTATCTAATTATGTGTTGTTGCAGGTGTGGAGTATTTCAAATCTGATGTAGTCAATAGCAAGTTGTTTGTGATTGGGAAGGTGGATCCTAAGACTGTGATTGAAAGAGTGAAGAAGAATATCCATAAGAAGGTTGAACTTGTTTCTCCTTTTCCAAAAAAGGATGTGGGGGAGAACAAGAACAAACGAGAGGAGGAGAATAAACCAGAGGACAAAAATAAGGAAAAGGAGGTATGCTTTCGAGCATATATCATTTGTATGTTGTGATTTGGAATTTATGGTGTGATGAATTGTTGACTTAGATCTGGTCCTTGAAATTTTGTGTTGATGAAAGAAATTTTGAAAACCCTACTACGTTTTTGCAGCCAGTTGTGGTAACAATTGTGCTAAGGATTTACTTGCACTATGATGGGTGTGCCCAATCAGTGAAGAAATTTTTTGTCAACATGAAAGGTATTGTGTGCAATTCCTTGTTCAATGTCATTAATTTTGTGTTATTTTGGTTCAATGCCATGTAGATCAAGGCTCGATCCTCACCATGTATAGGCACCCTCTTATTTTAGCGTGAGGAAGAGAAAGGCAATAAGTAGAAACAAGACATCCCAGAGGTGTGAAGAGAAAGTCAGCCCATAGGTGTGAAGAGATCAGTCGAAGAAGTGTGGATTTGAGCTCCCAACAGAGCTAAGTTGTTGTTACATTTCATGGCCTTCCATTCAGCCACGTTTTCCATGTTTACCTACATAGTGGAGCGAGTTTGCAAACTTTACAGTTTACAAATCCAATGAAAAGAATTACCTATGTTGTGAAGTGATGATCGCTCAAGATTTTGGGTAAGTTCCAAATTTTACAGTTTACAAATGCAGTGGGTAGAATTTAGTATTATGTAATTTGACTTTAACATGTTAAACCTTTCAGATTCAAAAAAAGAATTATCCTAAAARTGAGAGGTTTTTTTTTTAAATAATTTATAAAATTTACAAATTACACAATTTTCAATTATTGTTTGGATTTAGATTTTCATGTGTAAAAATCAMGGATTAAGTTACATTTAAAGGATTTTGAGTTGTTTAAATTRTCTTTTTCCTTTTTACCAAATCTCGATACTTTGTCAAAAGTTTAAATGTTTTCAAAACGATGAAGATGATTTTTTAATGAATAGTATTAAATGCATCGATGCATGGTCCCTCAAATCAATCATTCGTATACATCATGCATAGAAAACGGGATTAGTTGCAAATTGGACCATTGTGTACCAAAAATATGCAATATGGTTCTATAATAGTTTATCAATATACACATATATAGAGTTTGTCTTGGATTTTTTTGTTATTATAACATTTGTGTTCTTGAAAGAACATAAATTCTAAGTGTTGTAGAGTTTGTCTTGGTTTTTTATGTTATTATAACACTTGAGTTCTTGAAATAACATAAATTCTTAAAAGAACATAAATTATAAGTGTTATCTATTTCTCTATTGATAACGGTTGAGTGGTAAGATACGTTAAAACCATCATGAATTACCTCAAGAGATAATTGCTAATATATACACTGATCATACTACCCTACAATCATTGTCACCATACGCCATAAAAGACTACTATAAAACCATGTGAACACCATGAGCGGCGAGTACCATGTGAACACCATGAGCAACGAGTATACTAACATATTAAAAGCGTAATTGATTCCCATACAATAAAAAAACCTTATGAGTTTGTTCCCATACAATAAAAAAACCTTATGAGTCTGCAGGAATTTGTTTTTAACTACTGCAAGGTCTATTATCATCTCCAACACAACGTCATCTTCGGTTTCGTGTTTTAGGAAAAATCGCTAATATCGATCACTACAACTTCCAACTGCCAAATCTATCAATCATAATCGTATTGGATTCCTATTATTTCCTTCTTCATTAATAAAATAGGGTTTATTAATGTTGGCTTTTTCCATGACCTTTACCCTATAAGCATTATGACTTACCATATTCTTTTCATAAAAAAGTATGACTTACCATAGTTTTTAAATAATTACAACTATATTGAAAAAGGAAATTCAATTCAAAACTAAATATGTTTATATATACAAAGTATTTGAAATAATTTACATATTGAAAACAAAAATTCAATTTTAAACTAAATATATTTATATATACAAAATTTCCAATATTCTAGACTCGTAAAATTAGGCATGTTTATGTATAACTAGATCTATTCAGTTTTCATACATTCACATATGAACGGAACAAATCTTGTTTTCCAGATTTACACAAACTCTTTTAAATAATTGCAACCATATTGAAAAAAAAAAACTCAATTTAAAACTAAATATGTTTATATATACAAATTTTACAATATTCTAGGCTATTCCATAAAATTATTAGAAACATGATTGTTTTTCAACATGATTATTAGAAACATGATTGTTTTTTAAAATCACACATTTAAAAATTGTTTTTCAACCTACAAGCTCCTTATCAATTTTTTCATTGCTATTACTCATTTCCGGACTTGCTACATGGCAGGGACTAAGCCATGCATTTGTTAATATTTTCTTTGAATTATTTATCCTCAAATAATTTATAATATTTTAATATTATTAATAATTAAATAATTTATAATGTTTTAATGTTATTAATAATTCATATAATTTGATTTTAAAATTTTAAAATATTTTTAACTAAATATATATTTTTTAATTATTAAAAAATAACAAATGAAATTTCTATTCGGCTTCATTCAAAGTTACCTATAACTTGCACTTATCTTATACCACATATATGAACACATACATTATCACAAAGATGAGTATAATAGAAAACATGTTATTAGAGAATCTTAACTCTTAATAAATACAATAACATCACCCCCACTTACACTCAACAAATTATTATTGACCAAACTCATATATATATATATTTCCACTATACATTATATCTTGATATAAAAATACATATTAAGTAATCATAAATGTTTATATAAAAATGAAGTTGTCTAACTGTGTTAGAGTTTTGGTTTTTTTTTTTTAACGAAATCACAATTTTCTATCATTTTTTTACCCAATGCATTTTTTTAATAATCTATTTTCCCAGCTCATTTTTTTTTAATAATCTAAAGAGGTATACATACCCTATCTCCCTCTAAATTTGAAATTGTGACCTTTTAGGAGGAAACACATGTTCTTAACCATTAGGCTCGCTGAGGCTGTATAAATAATTTATTTTTAAGGTCACGGCCAAGTCAGACGCCAAATTGGTGTATGAGACCCCCTCCGCCCAGCGATTTTTACTGGTAAAGTCTACGAAGGTATACATACCCTACCCCCTCTGGATTTGAACATGTGACCTATTAGGAGGAAACACGTGTTCTTAACCATTATATTATGATTATGTTAAATTAAAATTGTTTAGTTTTATTTTATAATGTTTTTAAAATACATATTTAAATTATGTTATGGCTATTTTTAATTAAATCATGAATATGTTGAAAAAACAATCTTTGGGAAAACCCTAACTGCTCTACATGCATGCCTCTCCTTCATAGTGGTGTCAGACCTCTCTCAAACATGAACTGATCCCTTATGTCGCTGCAGATACTGTTGAGCCTGCACTCACAGAATGAGCACCGAAGGAGGGGTGAAATCCCCCTCTTATCGCAATGTCGTTGTCAATGACCTAGACAAGCCAGAGGAATACTTTAACAGAAAGGAACTTCAATCAATTCCACTGGATAAACTAAGGAAGGTGCACAAAGTCTTCACCGATTCCACAGCAGGAGCTACATCTTGCTTAGGAATACACCTGGAGCCGGATCCAGGCCCTAAGCGAAATCAGAAGGAAGGTAAGCGACGAGGACACAAAACGTCCCAGCAACAAATCAAAGAGGTAGGCAACTTTATGATTAACTCAGGACAAGTCCAACGCCTCCCTGAAAGATCTTTCTCCTCCCCACACAATTAAAAATGATGAAGATAATAACATGGAATATTAGAGGCCTTAATGGAAGATCCAAACATAGGATCCTCTGAAACTGTATCAAGGAAAAAAATCCAGACATCCTCCTACTTTAGGAGACCAAATGTGTTGGTGACATGGCAGAAGAAATACTTAGAAGATGTTGGAGACATTGCAATTTCACCTACACTAACTCAAAAGGGGCAGCAGGAGGTTTAGCTATCCTCAGGAACCCTACTACAGTCATTTTGGAGCCGTCCTACTCAACAGCAGGTACAATATTAGCGCATTATCAAGCTATAGGGTCAAGCAAATCAAGATTCATCACCAATGCTTATGGACCTCATCTTTCTCAAGAGAAGGATCACTTCTTGGATAGCTTATACTACATTAATTCTTTAAGAGGACAAGAAAGATGGATATTAGGATGGATTTCAACATGATTCTCACCTTAGAGGAAAAAAGTGGAGGCCTGAAATGTTTAGACCAAGATAGTGCCAATTTCATCCACCTCATTGATAAGCTCCATCTAATCGATATTGAAACCAAAAATGGCTCCTTCACCTAGACCAACAAGCGAGCAGGGAATCAACACATTTCCAGCAGATTAGATCGCCTTCTAATCTCGAAAAATCTCATGCTTGAAGGACCACTCATTGAATCCAACATCCTTCCAAGAGCAGGCTCTAATCAATGGCCAGTGCAGCTTTGGATAGACACAATAGCTACTCTGAAGCTTTGAGAAGTTTTGGCTAATGCACCCAGACTTCCCGGCGCTTTCCAAAACTTGGTGGGCTCAAGAAAAAATATATCATAGCTCCCGAATGTACAAATTCCAGCAGCGCCTAAAAAAATTCAAACAACTTCGGGACTAGAACAAGAATGTATTTGGAAATATCTTCTAGGTCAAAAAAAACTTGAAAAAAAACTCAAGGACATTCAACAAAAATCTATTATCTCTATCTATTTGTAAGCCCTGGTATAGGAGGAAGCCACCTTGAAGAAACAACTTGAAGAGTGTCACAAGCAGGAGGAAATCCTCTAGAGGAAAAAGTCACGAGTGCAGTGGTTAAAATAAGGGGAAAAAAAGACAAATTTTTCCACCACTCCATGATTCATAGGCGTTACATCAATCGTATTACAAAACTAGAGGACTCATAGGAAACACACTTCTAGATCATACTGACATTGAAGAGAAGCTAGTAAATTATTATAAAGAGCTACTCTTAGAACCCCCAGTCGACAGAATGCCCACCATCTGCAAGGTAACACAACACATACCGACCCTTATAACTATAGAGAAAAGCAGGGCCTTAATGAGACCAATCTCGCGGGAGGAAGTTGACCATGATATCAAGGAAATGCCCCCAGGGAAAGCCCCACGGTCGGATGGATTCACTACCGATTTTTTCCACCACTATTGGTCGATGATCAGAGAAGAAGTCTGGAAAATTGTGGAGGAATCCAGAACCTCTGGACAGGTACTCTCTGCCCTCAACACTACCTTCCTCACCCTGATTCCAAAAGAGGAGCGTGTCACCAACCCAAATCAATTTCGGCCAATAGTGATCTGCAATGTTATTTATAAAATAATAACAAATTTGATCGCCCTCTGACTCAAACCCATCCTTCCCCACATTATCTCAAAGGAAAAGATAGGTTATAGGAACATCATGGATATTATCATCTTGTTTCACAAGGTGATTCACTCCCTCAAATCCACGTGCACTCCAGGTATGCTTATAAAACTTGATCTCTCTAAATATTTTGATAAACTCAGTTGGAAATACATGCAGTCTCTTCTCATAGCCTTCGACTTCAGTGAAGATTGGATAGCCTAGATCATGAAACTCACCTCTTCATCTTTCTTGTCCATACTAGTAAATGGGGTCCCATCGAGGCCTTTTTCTCCCTCTCGTGGCATCTGCTAGGGGGGGGACCTACTCTCCCCTTTCCTCTTTGTCATTATGGCCGAAGGTTTAGAACGCTACTTATCATCCTCGATCTCCAATGGTACACTCCAAGGAATCCCAATTCATGGTCTCCAACCTGCAGCCTCGCATAGTCAATTTGATACTATGCTTTTGAATACCCCCAGAGCCAAGGAGGTCTCTCAACTCCAAACCATCCTCTTAGACTTCAGTGAGGCCTCTGGCACCACTTTCAATCCTGATAAGTCTCAACTTTTCTTTTTCAACACTCCCCTTTCTATTTAGAAGCACATCTCTTGCATTCTAGGTATCCCATGCAACTCTCTTTCGTCCAATTATCTAGGATTATCCCTTTCAAATTCTGTGGCCCAAAATATCTCCTAGAATTCCCTCCTCTCAATCTTCAATCGTCTCATCTCTTGGACCTTCAGAACCCTAAAGCTCCCTGCTAGACTCATTCTTCTAAAAGCGGTGCTTCAAGATATTCCGGCCTATATGTTCTTAGCTCTCATTGCACCTCAAACAATCATCAAGAGAATCAGAAACCTCCAATGAAATTTCCTTTGGCATGGTCATAAACAAGGAAAAACATGGGCCCTAGTGGGATGGGACAAAATATGCAAACCCAGTTCTATGGGAGGATTAGGCCTTCGTGACTCGGGAAATCTCAACAATGTTGTGGGAGCAAAAATATGGTTGCACTGGTTAAAATACCCTAAAGAATTGTGGGCACAACTATGGAGGAAAAAATACAGCCCCAAACTACTGCAAGAACAACTCATTAGGCTTGAAGAACAGATCCAAGGCTCCAACATCTGGAATGCAGCCTGGCGAAATTACCACTCATCCAAAAACATGTTTTTTTGGAAGTTCGAAACGGTCACTTGGCTCACTTCTGGACAGATTCTTGGAAGCAACAACCTCCCTTGCAAACACTGGAGAATCTCATCCTCTACCCAAAATAGTTACCATATTTGAGACATATCAAAGTTGCATACCTCTAGATTGACAGCATCTGTCACACCCCCTAGCGTAGTTGGATATTGGTTGCACAGGATCTCAACCTTTCGAAAAAACATCGAAATGCAACCTTGGCAAGAAATAGTGGGAAACAGGAAGATTCGCATTAGCAAAGAAAAGGACATTCTTCGATGGGGGTACTCCCCAATTGGAACTTTCACAATTAACGAAGCCTATCAACTTTAGGATAATTTTCATCAGCAGGAGAAAGATCACAATTGGCATATACTATGGAAAACAAAACTTTGGTTGAAGGTTTCCACCTTCCTTTGGCTTTTGGTCCAAAATCGGCTCCTAACCTAAGACAACCTCCAAAAGCGAGAATTTATTGAACCCTCAAACCGTCACTTGTGCCAACAACAAGAAGAAACAATAGAGCACATCTTCAATCAATGTCCCAATAGTAACATGATTTGGGATCAAGTTGCGACTATCATGAGGCAAAGAAAAAATGACAGAACAAGTGTCGTCAATACTATTCATAATTGGGGCATGGGCGACTTCAAAATCCCACTCCTTAATAGAATCTGACACCTCATACCAACACTCATAGTTTGGCATCTATGGAAAGAAAGGAATCGACGCATCTTCCACTCCTAGAGCTCCACCCCCTCCAATATTTGGTCCAGAATTGTGGACAGCATTTGGGAAACTATTCAAATTCAATATTCGACTCCAGATGACGTTCCTAGACAGCCATTGGAATCCATCATCTTTTATTCATGGAAGAGGACAACGTTCAAGGCCTCTCTCTCTTTCTTCTCCCCCAATTCCTACAACACGAATCCCCTCCATCTATAGTTGTCCCCCCCCCCAGGTTTATGGAAGCTCAACTTTGATGGTGCCTCGAAAGGAAATCCTGGGCCGGCAGGTTTTGGGGCGGTTATAAGAGACAGCACAGGGAATATATGAAACCTCTGCGTGGGTCCTATGGGATACGACACCAACAACTCTACAGAAATTTGGGGTCTCATCATGGGAATTCGACTAGCGTCAGATCTCAACCTGCAACCTCTAATTATTGAAGGTGACTCAAAAGTAATCATCACTCTGGTTACCAAAATTATCAATGGGACGGATCCAGAAAAAATAACACCCAGATGGCACCTCTTGGGCCCTCTCTCACATATTCAAGCACTCCTTATCATTACCCTCATTCTCATTACCTCACACGTAATACATGAAGCCAACAAAGTGGTCGAAAATCTAACTAATGTGGGATTCATTGCCCAAACTGAAATCCTCATTCTCAATCCCAAAAATCATCCGGACTCACAACTGCTAAAACATTGCCACATGGAGAGTGCATGCCACATGGTGCGTTGGAAGCATGGGCAGTTAAATCCTCTTGCCGCCAGCACCCTCCCCAACTCATTTGACATGCCTTGCATTTACGCAGAGCAAAGCAAAGAGTGTTGAGACAGTCCAACAACTCTAATGGCATTTCACATTCAGCTTACAGGAACTGGTACAATGGCCTCCACCCACAACACTTTGGCATTCATGGCCTCCACTTCCATCACCTCGCTCATTATTACGCAAGGATCTCCATGATGTTGGTTTTATCTCTGTCTTCCTCTCTCAGTCTCTCATTCTCCCTTGGCTAACCTGATTTGCCTCTCCCGAGCCTCAGCTCTTTTCATTCCTTCTCTCCCTAGCTTCTTCAGTTTCTCCATCGTGCACTCTTCTCCCCTCTGACTTGGTTCCGATATGCCCCATGAAAGAGACAAGCACAAATGCGGACTGGACTACTATAGCCAAGTAGGAAGGCACCGTCGCACTGGACGGATGGCTCTCCATCCCTTTCCAAGAAGCAATATGTCCCTTTCTCCCTGATATAATAAGAACTGGGCCACGGAAACCCAGGCAGATCCTCAATCACCTATCCCAGAGCCCAATTACGAAGGTTTCACAATGGAGGAGGAAATTCCTCCTCATTGGGGGGAGATTCCTCAACACCTGCATGAAGTTGGAGGTGAATGAACGAAGCGGGAAGCTGGCGGTGATTGGATGACACAAGTAGGCACTAAGGAATTGGTCATGATAGGTTATCCGGTAGAAGAGGAGCTTCCTCCACGGCTGCTAGATTATTGCAAGAATTATGTTGACCCCAACGCGGTAGACCCAGAAATCCACTAGGGTGAATTCTGGCATGAGAAAGAAGGACATAACACACCCACTGAGCCAATGCAGTAGGTCCTGGAAATCCATGCCTTTCCCACAGTGTATAGGCTCACAACAGAACACCTAGACCTCATTTTCGAGATGAGGAGGGACCTCATTGAACAAATGTATCACCAAAGCCTCCTGAGCAAACGCATGGATTTCCTATTTAATTAGCTATCAGGAAAGCCTGCAAAGAGTCGTTTCCCGACTTGTTGCCAACCTTATGCCTTCATGGTCAACCAGGACGAACGCCCGGGTTTGCCTCATGTTTAAATTTCCTACTTTTATTTTTCTGGTTTTAATTGTTTTGCTTTCTTCCGACCAAGAAACTCTAGCTTAGACCGCCTATTCTGGTTTCCATGTTCATGGAAGAACAGGTGGCAGGTATTTTACAATTCTCAGTAGGCGTTATTAATATGCACAATGCCACATGTTCTAGTTTCCACACCTGTGGCAGAATAGGTGGCAAGTCTGATTGTAATCTTTTGACAATTATTGCTTTTTAAAGACATAAGGTAATATAGTCTCTCTTTTTATTTAAAAAAAAAAATTAAATCATGAATATGTTAAATCAAAACTCACCTTTAGATTTTTTGGACCAAATAATTTATATATATACATAAATTGTATTATGATTATGATAAATAGAAATTGATCTTCTTATTTTAAGAAACTTTCTTAAAACTAATTTAATTTTTTTTAAATCCATGTAATATCTCATGTATTTTAAAAACTCCATGTAATATCTCATGTTGTTTTAATAGATAAAGTAATCATTAAAAAGATTGAAATTGATTTTCTTATTTTAAGAAACTTTCTTAAAACTAATTTAATTTTTAAAAAATCCATGTAATATCTCATGTTGTTTTAATAGATAAAGTAATTCTCCATAGTTCTAAAAATTAAAAATTAAGAATGAAGTTAAGTAGAGGAGATTTGGTTTCTAAAGGAGTTGGCAAAAGATATGAATAAGATATCCATTGATTAGACATAGACATGAACATAGTTCTGTGAACCCTAGTTGGGTCGAGGTCTAGAGTATCAGGCCTACAGAGTAGATTTGATGGGACTTTGGTAGTTTCGGGAGGGGAGTCGGTAAGCTGATAGGAGGGTCTCGGCTATTGATAGACGAGTGGGGTTTCGTACATGGGTAGATGATCTCTTTAGGGTTACGACTGACTGTGATAGTTCTTACACCCCATGGAAGTGGATGAGTTGGATTCAGACTTTGTCTTGGAAAATGATGATTCGTGGAGCCAAGAGGGTATTTACAAAACTGACGAGGCGTATCGGGCAAATCTTAGAGCGTACCAACGAAATTCTTGTATTTTGGGCCCTCTATTAAATGATTTCTGGCAGAATAATAATGCTTGGAGATCTCAGGAGATAGGTGTTGATTCGGATGGACGCTCAATGGAAACGAGGTCCATCAGGATCATCGACAATCTTTTTGACCTGGAGGTGACGGGACGATTTGATATGCCATTTACACCAAACGAAAATCAGTTTCCTAGTTCTTCCTCCCCGCGGGTATCGGTTGGTGGGATTAACAGTGAGGCGAAGTGTAGGCGGTCTATGGATCCTATGGTAGGATCGAAGAGGCTTATACTTGATAAGGAAGGTGAGTCGGGATTAAGGGGTTTCTTCCCTGAGGAGGGTTTTCCTTCTAAGACTGAGATCTGTGGGGGAGGTGAAGAATACTTGTGTTTTAAAGTCATGGAAAGTCAGGAAACAAAAGGCTTCGATGGTACTGGGGCGAGATATTGACCTGTTGGAAGTAACTTCACTATCCATGCGAGCTTTGGTGGGGCATTTTAGTTACTGGGCAATGTCACCCAAGGATTATTACAGGTGGGTTGAAGAAAATCGGTGCCCCATGTTGGGATACTCACCAAATGTCTTTTTTCTGGTTAAAGGGTGGTATTGTTTCAGGTTTAAAGACTTGGTGGATGCAGAGGCGGTTCAGGATAGGTTTGGTTGTATAACTTTGGGAGTTTAATGTTGAAGCGTTGGACTCACCTTTTTAATCCAGAGAAGGAACACTTTCGCTTCCATCACATCTAGGTATTACTTCCAGTTTTCCCACTAGCCTTTTGGAATCTGGAGGCTTTCAATGTGATTGGCGACACTCTGGGAAAATTCTTGCACGTAGACCTGTAGTTATTTGTAGGCCAGGATAGGTGGATAGGTAGAATTTTGGTCGAATTTGACCTGAAACAAGGATTACCAGCTGACCTGGAAATTGAATGGCGTGGATGCATGTACCAGCAAAGGTTGGACTGCCTAGGGATACCTTTTAGGTGTGTGGCCTGTAAGGCAACGAGTCATCTGAAACTTTCCTGTCCTGGATTCTGGAAGAAACTGCCTCCCTTTTGTACTGCTTTGGAAGCTGATTTGGAGATGGATTCGCAGCGGTCAACTTTACTTTCTGACATAATCAATGAAGAAGATTATGCTCCCTTTTTGGATCTGGATAGCAAACCTTTTCTTGGTAAGATAAAAACTATGTTCCTAATGTCATTTTCCTCACTGTCATTATGTGACTTAAATTATCTGCGGGGAAATTGTGTGGAAATCTCCCCCTTGGTGTCTTCTCCTGCTGTGACTAAAGGGCCAATTTACTCACCCCTACTCTTATGAGAAAATTTGGGTTATCAGGAGCCTGTTTGTGAGGGTATTTTAAAGGATATTTTTGAAACCTGTAACAAGATAGGCTCTTCCTCAAGGAGCACTGGAAGAGTTTTGGTAGGTACGTCTTCTGGTGATGAGAACTCATGTGTCGAGCCTTGTGATATCAACTTGAGGGGTAGGGATGTTAGTATTCCTCCCCAACATCTAAAGCTTATGTCAAAGTCCCGGGAGGTAAAAGGGGAGATGGGTTCTATTAGACATGATTGTATCCTTGACCTTTCGGCTGAGATATATCCATCTTTTGATTTTGACCCCTTAACAAGTGTGGATGAAGAGGTCTCTTTGGAATCCCTTAGTGGACATACTCAAACATAACCTATTGTTCAAAGTTTGATTGATGATTCCTTAGTAAACTTTATCCCCTCATACAAAGAGGTCCTAAATCGTACCCCTCTTCAAGCCTACTTGGGGAGATAAAAATTGCCTACGTCTTATGTTAAGGATAAAAATGCTGAGAAATTGAAAGGTGATACAGTTTGTAGCTCTGTGGGAGATTTAACACTTTTGAAAGGGGTTGTGTTTGGAGGCCTGGAAAAGGATTTTTCACCGCTCAAAACAAGAAGTGCTATGAAGTTATGGAAGGATAAGGTGATTAATGACAATACATGATTACAGGTTGTGGATGGACCAAGGGCGCTTAGAGCTCAAAAATCCCTAGCAAGGGTTAAAAGATGATAGTGGTGTCACTAAATGTTAGAGGAGTCGGGGGTGCTCCAAATTTTTTATCCCTCAAACGGTTTATAGCTCTAGTAAAACCTGACATACTTTTTATTCAAGAAACCATGGTTAGTGAAATCAAAGCGAGGGAAAATTTTGCAAAACTCTTACCCACGTGGAAATTCAGTGGGGTGGACTCATTAGTCTTATCGAGAGGGTTGTTATCTGCATGGAAACCGAGGAGAGATGATTTTTCTGCTTTTCTAACACCTGTAGGGATTTTATTGGAAGTACTTGTAAAGCATTTAAACAAAAGTCTAAAGTTCATAAATTGCTACGACCCATATGGAAATAGACAGGAATTCTGGGAAAATATAAAGAGGGATGGGATACTAAAAGAACATAACATATTATTGGGAGGTGATTTAAATTTTACCATTTCAAGTAGAGAAGTGTGGGGCTCCCACCCTAAATCTGATCCAATGGCTTCATACTTCAGCCAACTGATTCAAGAAGAAGGTCTAGTCGATGTTGAACCAGTAAAGCTTCTCCCTACTTGGAGGAATGGAAGAGGTGAATGGGATTACATTGCTAAGAGATTGGATTATTTTTTAATAAACGAGGAACTAGAATTGCGAGGACTAAGATACATATCTTGGGTGGGTAATGTTAAGATCTTGGATCATATGCCAGTGATTTTGCATTTAGAACAAGAGAAGGAAAAGCACAGCTACCCTTTTAAATTCAATTATGTCTGGTTGGATGAACTAGATTTTGTGAATTTAGTGAGATCATCCTAGAAAGGGCTCTTGGTTATAGAGGATATTAACCCAATGGACTCCCTTGTACAAAAATTGAAACTACTTAAGTCTATGGTTATTAAGTGGGAGAGAAATAAAAAAAACTTGGCAAGGGAGGAATTGATTCAACTAGAAACTAACTTAGATACTCTATATTTTGATTTTCCTGGGGGTTTTGAGAAGGATGTCAAAAAAGTATTGGTCCTGGAGAAAGAAAAGAGGAAATTGTTCCTATTAAAGCAAGAGGAGTAAACTTGGCGAAAAAAGAGTAGGATAAATTGGATTGCATCAGGAGACATGAAAACTAAGTTTTTCCATGCATATGCAAGTTCTAGAAAACAGTCCAATGCCATATGGGATATTATAAAGGAAGATGGATCCAAAACTACAAGCCAACATGCCTTACAAAAGGAAGCCATGGGATACTTTGAGAAAATCTTTAAAACTCAGGGGAACCTCTCTATTTCAAAACAAGTGATAGTTATTAGTGATTATCCTAGGATATTCTCTGAGGAAGAGGGTCCTAGAATTGTTGATCTAGTTAATTTACCGAAAATATTGTCAACTCTTAAAGGATTTTCCACCTCAAAAAGTCTTGGGCCGGATGGTTGGACTGTAGAATTCTTTTTGGCTTTTTTTTATCTCTTGGGCATAGAACTATTGGTTGTGGTTGAATAATATAGACTGAGAGGTAGGGTTTCAGGAGCCCTGAATGCTACCTTTCTATCACTTATCCTTAAAAGTGACAAGCCCAAAAATTTTGAAGGTTTTAGACCAATATCACTCTGTAATTTGACTTACAAGATTATTTCAAAAATTATTGTTGCCATAATCAAAGCCTCTCTTTCAACAGGTATATCAAAGGAACAGTTTGTCGTTTTGGAGGGTAGACAAATTACAGATGCCATAGGAGTGGTACAGGAATCCTTGCATAGTATAAAGATAAAAAAACAACAAAGCATTGGTCCTAAAACTTGATATGATGAAGGCTTATGATAGGGCGGATTGGGGTTTTCTAAGGTTAGTCTTACTTCAGATTGGAATGTGTCTAAAGGCAACATATTGGATTATGGGGTGTGTAAATACTGCAAATTTTTTTGTCTTAATAAATGGTAGCCCTTCCAAATTTTTCAAAATTTCAAGAGGATTGAGGCAAGGATGCCCCCTATCTCCATTACTGTTCTTACTTGTTGTAGAAGGATTGGGTAGAACCATTCAGAATCTTGTTATAGAAAGGAAAATTGAAGGTGTTTTAGTTGCAAAAGGAATAAGATTTACACATTTACTATTTGTGGATGATGTATTATTGTTTGGGAACAGAACTCTCACATAATGGCAAGTTTTTAAGGAGGCACTTGATTTGTTTAGTAATGCGGCGGGAATGTCCTTTAGCTCACAAAAGTCTATTTTCCTAGAAGCAGGGTGGACAGGGGAGGATCTCTCAATGTTAAAAGAGGTTTTTCCTTTTGAAGTTAAATCAATTGAAGTTGGTTTTAAGTATCTGGGGTTCTTTATTAAACCAAATTGTTATACAGTGGCAGACTAGAGCTGGCTAGAGAAAAAAATTGAAAAAAGAATCTCGAATTGGAGTCATAGATGGCTTACTTTAGGGGACAAAGTAACTCTTGTAAAATCAGTACTAGAAAGCATACATGTATACTGGCTATCAATGGAAAAGATTCCAAAAATTCTTCTAAATAAAATTTGAAGAAGGATATTCAGTTTCTTATGGACTCGGAAAAAAGAAAAAATATTCACTTGGTAAACTGGAAAAAAATTGACAAACCAAATAATATAAGAGGATGGGGTATAAAAACAAAAATCTCGTTTGGAAAAGTATTGGCGGAAAAGAGAATGTGGAGATGCCTTATGGTTCCTGCACTATGGCATGAAGTGGCACACAAGAAGTATTTGAAAAAGAAAATTGTTATTGAGTGGTTCAGGGAAGGCAAGAAAAACCCGGTCGGTATGTCAAATTCTTGGAGAGCATTAACATCCTCTTTACCTATCATAACTGATTGGATCGCTTGGAAGCCCAGAAATGGGTGGGACATTATGATAGGAGAAGATCTGATGATTGGGACACCATCATACTATAAACTCTCAAAGAATTTAATAAGTACTTTGCAGTTAATTGGCATAAAATTTCTGGCACAAGTAGGATCATTTGTAATTGTAAAAGGCTTAGTTGGCTTTGGCTTTGCATTAAATGCAGAAAATGATACTTTAATGTGGAATTGGAATACCAAAGGAGGCCAAGTAAATGCAAAACAAGCCTATGAAGTACAAATACTAGTTAACGGTGAGGGTTGTCAAGGGTACATAGAACTATGGAAGTGGCAGATACCATTAAAAGTTAAATTATTCTGCTAGTTAATGTTTGGAAATAAAATTCTCACTTGGAAAAATTTGACAAAAAGAGGTATGATTGGACCTAGAAAATGTGTCTTATGTGGTGATAAGGAGGAAGCATTGAATCATTTGATGGTTGAGTGCCTTTTCACCAAATATATATGGATTTCCATTTTAAAGGAACTTAAACTAAAGAGGAATTAGGGTAGCAAACATCTTAGTGAGTGTTTCCAAAATTGGATAAAGGAGATGGAGTTCTGGAAAGAAGTTCCCTGTTATATTTTTTGGGAGATCTGGAAACATAGGAATTTGATTATTTTTGAAGATCAAACGCTTTCTCTGGCCAGAGTATGCAACAGAATTTTACAAGACCTGGGTGAAAACAAAAAAAATCAAATTCTTCAGCCTCTTAGGATTTCTCGGCCTCCATTAGTAGATTGGAATCTGGCAGTGGGTTTCTTTGATGGAGCCTCACAATGTGAGGGCTCAAAATGTGGTGCAGAAGCAATTTAAAATGCCCAGAATTGGGTTCCTATAGCCTTAAGATGAATTGTGGCACTAGAACCAATACTAGGGTGAAGTTTTAGCAGTGTGGTGTATTTTATACTTTGCATATTTCAAAAAGGTTAAAATAATACAATTGGTAGGAGACTCGAACATTATTATTGATTGGTTTTCTCATGAAAACAATCTACAGGTGAGTTCACTTCAGCCTTGGATGACAAAAATTCGATTGTTGAGCGGGAAGTTCCAACAATTAAAAGTACAACACATATAGAGAGAATTCAATAAGGAAGTTGATCAGCTATCCAAGCAAGCACTACAGCTGGAAGAAGGTGTGATATATCATGCATAAGAAACATGAATACATATAAAGAGCTTCGAAAGAATGTCAATTTTATAACTTTTTTGCAACAAAGTTGAAGATTTTTTTTTTTGTCATTTTTGAAATCAGTAATGTAAAAATAAGAAGATCTTTTCTTTGAACAACATATATATTTACAGGGTATCGCTATGTAAAAGGAAGTAATATTAGATATCAATAGATGAGCTTTTGTAAAATACATTTTATATTCTCTAATATAATTTTTTTTATGGTTGAAAAAAAAAAATCTTAAATACTGTCAATTTATATAATATCAACATTTTTTACTTTATAGCTCTTCTTATTTTTCTAAAATTGTTTTTTTTTTTTAATAAAAGTTAAAGTCCTTTTATAATGTATTTAGAATATGCATGAGTTTTTTATTTTAAAATTGAGTAATATATGATATTTGTTTACTTTGAAATATTTCTTATTATTTATATATTTTTAATTTTAAAAATATTTCAAGTTTACATTACTTTCATTAAAAATTTTAATTATTTTATCTTTTATAATTAATTTAAAAAATATTTCAAATAAAAAATATTTAAAATGTATTCTACTTAATTGTAATCTTTTTTTAATTGCATGCTTTTTAATAAATAAAAAAATTTCACATATTTTATTAATTTAATTTGTTATGATTTTAATGTAAATTTATTTTAACTTTCAAGTTATCATGCATTAAGAGGGATTTATTGATGTGCAAATCATTTTTCAAGCTTTTTCAATCTAAAAACTGTTTCACTTTAAGGGACTTGATTAAGATGGATTTACAATGATTCTTTGTATATATGTGTCATGTGTGAACTCCATGTTGAGTAATAAAAGAAGTATACATTTCTCTCAGAATGAATAATACATCATTGAAATGTTTTAAAAATAAGAATTTGTGTACTTTCATTTGCTTTATATATATAAATAAAATTGATATTGAAATGTTAATAATGAAATTTTTTTTGTTATTAATATTTTTTTTAAATGCCACATGTCAACTCCATATTAATCACTAAAAGAATTAGACATCTTCCCCATATTAGGATGTAAAAGCACCTAATGATAAAATAAGAAATTTTATACTTTCAATTACTTTATATATATATATATATATATATATTCCAATGAAAAAAACAAGTAATTTTATTCATGAATGAAAAATTACATCAACAGATGCCCTTGGCATTCATGTGGCTATAGAGCTCAACAATTCTCGACCAAAGTAGAAGAACATAGTCCAACAATAAACTCGATACATAAGCGAGGTTGTATACAAAAATGCCCAATCTAGCTATCAACAATTTCAAAATAAAAAGCTCAAAATATACAAGTTTTATCTGATATCATCTTAAAATCAAGTAATCATAGAGGATTTTTAATAATATAGTGAGCCAAGAGTTGTGAAGAAATTTTGGGGATCTATGTGAGCCCTTTTCCATACCTCCCATACTCCTTGGTCCTAGACCAATCCAACTTTTCAAAGCTAGTCCACTTCCTCATTCCAGATCCTATAGACATGAGTAAAAGATATGTGTGAGAAGTAAGAAAGTGATCTTTTGATTTATTCCATCAGTGGTTGAAGTGTGAAGTTGTGAAGAGAGTGGGTTCCATTCATGCAGTTTATAACTAGTTTATAACTAGCATTGAGTCCCCATATATGGAGAGTTGGTTTATTCCTTTTTCTTTGGCTAGTAGTCTTAATAGTTTTATAGTCATGAATTCAGTGAAAATTTTTGTTTCCTCGCCTGGGTTTGTTGCAAATGAAATTGTGAAGCTCTAATCAATGTGAATAATACCCCTAGCTTCTCCTTTTGATGGGGTACCCTAGGCAACTCCATCAAAGAAGGCTCAGGGGAATATTTTCTAAATTGAAGGTGTTGGACGAATTTTTGGGGGTGATTGTTGTTTAGTTTGTGTAAAAGAATCTGGAATGGCTTGAGAATTCAAGGCACATCGGGGAAAAGAGGGTTCTAATCATCAAAAGTAGCATGGTTCTGTGCTAGACATATTCCCTAGACTATGATCAAAGGAAGTGATTTGATGTTTGAAGAGTTTGGATCAGCCATCCAAGATTGTAAAGCTTCCTTGATTGTCTCTCTTCTCCACTGAACTAAGTGCCCCACTAACTTGTATAATTCTTCCCAAACCAAACAAGAGAAAGGGAAAAGAAGGAACATAAGTGAGCTAGTTTCTCTATCTTGTTTACATAAGGGGCATCTACTAGGTCCCACGAAATTTATTTTATGTGGGTTCTCCTAGGTAGGTGCTTTATTGTGGAGTGAAAGCCACATGAACAACTTTGATTTTTTCGGGTATTTTTTTTCCAAAGTAGTTTTTCCCACCACGAGGGTGGGATTGCATTAGTTTCAAGTATTAGTGTATAATATCCAAATTTTGGAGCATAACCCCTTGGTCCGTAGGATGAACCAATGGGATTTTGAGAGTATTTATATAGTCCATCCAGAGAGAAGCATGCATTTCATCCAGGCCTACATCCTGCCAATCGAGCCAACACGAGTGTCTAGTTTGCAAATCTCTTTGATGAATTGGGTGTAGATAGAAGAATCCCCCTTCATTTATTCGATGGATGAGGGGATCAGGAAGGATATGTTTGTTGTTGCATCCGATCCAAGGATATTTTCCTATAAGGATGTTCACATTGTTTCCAAATTTCCAAATGATCCATTTACCAATGAAGGAGAAAGAATTTACCATAGATTTCTAGACGATAGAGCCATTCAGTGAGGATTTTTTGGGCCTATATATCCAATCAATGATTGTTTATGTGGGGAAGTATTTTTGTTTTATGACCTGTGACCAAAGACCCGAGCCAACTATGACTCCCCAAACATTCTTGACTTCTAAGGCATGTAAAAATAGGTGTATATTTTTTAATCCCCATCCACCAAGTTTTTTAAGCACCATAAGGCATTTCCATGAAGTCGGCACAAATGATTTCCTATCCTCTGATCCATACCAAAAAATTCGTTATGATAATTCGTTGATTTTCCCAAGGATAACTTTTGGTACACAAGCTAGAGAAGTCCAATAGACTGAGATTGCTTTCAATACTGATTTTATCAATACCAACCTCTCGGTTCTGGAGAGCCATCAATTACACCAAGAGTGTAGGCATTTTTCCACTTTGCCTAGTAGCCAAATCCAATCTATTTTACTGTAGTTGTTGGTCTTTAGGGAGAACCCTAGATACTTCATTCATGCTCCTATGTTTTTTACCTGTAGATCAAAACCTGAGATATGTGTTGCTTCTCCTTATCAACAATCCCCAAGAATACAAATAAGATTTATCCATGTTTACTTGCATTCCCATTGCAATACAGAAGGTTTGAAGGATATCCTTTAATTTCTCAATGTAAGATATTTTTCCTTCACAAAAAATGAGGATATTGTCAACAAAGAGAAGGTGAGACAATAAAAAAAAAAATCACTAATATGGATACCTTTCACGCGGGTTGAATTGACCACATTGTGGATCAATCTACTAAGGCTCTCAACCACCAATAAAAAGAGTAGGGGGGGAAGCAAGAAACCTTCCATGATGCCACTTTCTGTCTCAAAGAAGGGGGAGGTTGATCCATTGATTAGAAGAGTGAAGGAGATGGTGTTGATACAATTTAGGACCCAAGTTACAAAGCAGTGAGTGAAACCCAAGTGAATAAGTAAAATCTTGATGTAGAGCCAACTGACCTTGTCAAAATCCTTGGATAGGTCCACCTTGAAAGTAATTTCCCTTTGTTTTCCTGTGTGAATGGAGTGCAATCCTTCTTAAGCTAGACCTACTTCTTGATGAATTTGTCTTCCCTAGAGAAAACTAAATTGTTTAGGGAAGATATTTTCCGATATGAGTTCTTTCAGCCTATTGGAAATTAGTTTTGAAATGATTTTGCAAATGTTTTTACAGAGAGATATTGGCCTGAAATAATCAAAAGTTTGAGATTGTGTATTTTTGGAATAAGTGCAATGAATCACTAGTAAATTTGGGTCATTTTGCGACGGCTCTTTAGACACTCTTGCAACGTTATGTCATGGATATTGCAATGAATCTTGGGTCTCCCAATCGTCACTTCACGTGTCATGGAAAGTGTGACGAACCTGAGAAAACATCAAAAGAGCGACAACCCAAGGAAGTTGTCGCAAGCACGACGACCAATGTTGGTCATCGCAATACAGGCGACTAACAATTGATGTTGCACGAGCAACAAAGAAGCGATATCATAGCAAGAGCGACAAAGAAGGGATATCCTCGCAAGAGCGATAAAGAAGGGATATTGCCGCAAGAGAGACAAAGAAGGGATATCGTCGCAAGAGAGGCAAAGAAGGGAATTCGTCGACAAGAGAGACAAGGAAAGGATATCGTCGCAAGAGCGACGAATTAGCTATACTATCGACGAAAAAAGTTCGTCGATAGTATATCTAATTCATTGCAAGAATCTTTACATTCGTCGCAATAGAGACGACATATATTTATTTTAAAAAAAATGATGTCCTTGAAATCAAGAATTTGTGATCAAAATTAGTTGAGAGCTTTACATCCATTGATATTAGTTCAAGTGTGTAACATTAGACTGCTATTTGAGATCAGAATAGTCTAAACTTTGATATGTCTGTCACATGTTCAAATATCATGATATCTATTACAAACTAATAATATCATGAAATGGAACTTCATGTTTTCTCTTAGTTGGAAATTACAAAGTTACTAACATGAAGAAAATTAAATTTATCCTAGAAACATCTCCTACATTGTAAGAGCTATTGATGACACTTGTAATCCATCTCCTATATCAATTTCTTCCAAATTTTCATCCATGTTTATGCTAATGTCTCTATAATAGCTCTCATGTGAAAAAAATGGTGAATTTATGGGAGTACCTGCTATATTTGTTTTGGGTTACTTTCTCATCTCTTTGCTTAAGAACATAACAATTGGTATTGAGTAAAAAGTGGGAGTATTCTACATGGGTCCATAAGGAAACAACACAGTGGTGATACAAGTACAACAATTATAATCATGATATGGAAAGATAAAACTTCGTTCAATGCCTACTATGTATGCAGTGAAAGCCATGATGCTAATATTATATTAATTTCATGTTTTTTTCGAAGGGATGGTCTTATTGATTAATTGGGTTGGTTTTCATTGATGTCAACCCTTGAAGAAAGTCTGGTAGAAAATTTTGGTAGCACAAAGGTATGGGTAATGGACTCATGTTTGTTTGATGTATAATGGTATGAGTTTTAATATATTTGCAGGTAAGACTATTCTAGATGGATAGTACATGTCATGCCATTTCCAGTGGTATGTGGGACATAACTCCTCACTATTAGAGAGTTATGGCCATGTGAAGTTGAAGAACCTTCATGAGTTATCTAGAAACCCCTAAAAGGTCAAAGTAGTCAAAGTGGTTGCAAAGAAGAAATTATTTAAATAATAAAGTTAGTGGAGAATTTACTATTTATGCATAAGTCAAAGTGGTTGCAAAAGAAATTATTTAAATAATAAAGTTAGTGGAGAACTTACTATTTGTGGAAAGTGGTTAAGTTAAGTGGACAAATGGTTAGAAGTGGGTTAGCCATAAAACAAGGAAAGTGGGTTAAGTTTGTAACCCCTTGAGGAAGCTACATGAAAGTATAAATAAGAGGAAAAGGTCTCTCGTTTAATGATTATTAAGCACATTGAATATCTATTAATGTGTAAGGCTTATTGGTACTCATTGATATATCTAAAGTTGTGAAAGTATGAGGTAGAACGAAAGGTTAATGGCGAAAGTTTAGGAATTATAGAGAATACAAAAAAACCCTAAATTTTGAGGTGTACGTGGGCTAACAGTACAACAAAGGGCGCACATACGTGGGATACCAATATAACAGAGCACGTATGCATGCAAGCTGTCAGTATAATAGGACGCGTACGTGAGAGCAAAGCCATGGAAATTTGAGGAGATGAAGAAGCCAAGGTTTTAGATTCTAAGAACAAGCTCCCAAGAAGGTTTGCAGTGATCAGATACATCAGATCTATCCATTGGTTCAAAAGGTATGTCTTATTTCTATGAGTAGTTGGATTTTGATGTATGTATGAGAAATGGTTATGGAGATTTGAGGATTCTCCCTAGAGAGATTAGTGGTTGCATGGGATCTTCTTATAAATCAGATCTACAAAAATATAGTGTCGGTATAAGCAATATTTATCATCGTTAGACTTGAGGCACATATTGTATTTATTGGCATATGGTTAAGGGTTCTTGTGATACATGAAGTAGTTGAAGTATTGAAAGGTTGAATACAAGAAAGGGTTTTATGTCTAGTTCATGTGAGGATTATTATATTGGTTCATGATAACACACACTTATTTGACACATGACTAGAGAGAGATATAGAGTCTTTGGGTAAAGGTTATGTATGAGGATGCATGCACAAGGTACAGTTACAGTCTGGATACAATGATAGGTTATAGATCTATGTGAAAGAGGTTGCAAAGGGTTAGAAGTTTTCAGAAGAAAGAAAACCCTAATTTCAAAAGGCATACACAGTCTGCATAACAAATAGGTCGCGTACATACGCAAGTTGTTGTATAGATAGGGCGTGTACATATGCTTGTTGCAAAACTACAGATCATGTATCTATTGTATTTGTTTGATACATGCTCAGTTCAGGTACAGGTTGATTGCAGGGAAGTAGTACAGGTTGGCAGCAGGTCAGTGGTACAGGTTGGTATAGATTTACAGTGGTATATCTCACATTGATAGTGTGACAATGGTTCCATCATTCTACTTCTACGTCAGTGCGGTTGGAAGAGGCAAGGATAGGTGGTTGTAGCCAACTTCCGGTTGTAGTCGGAGAACATAATGGGTTGTAGCCTCCTTCTGGTTGTAGTCAAAGAATTGGGGAGTTGGAGATTTCCTCAGGTTGTAGCCTGAGAAACTAGGGGGTTGGAGCCTCCTTCCAGTTGCAGCTGGAAAACAAAGGAAGTCGATGCTTCCAATGAATGTAACTCTTAAAGACATATAAGAAAAAATATTTTGTGGTTTTCTCCCGCTTTAGGTTTCCACGTAAAAACATTGGTGTACTATGTATGTATATGATTGTTCATTTGTTCATTGTTTATTTGCTCTACAATTATTGGATGATAATGCTACATTGATCATAAAGAAATATAACAGTTGCATATTATGGTTAAAAATGATTAAATTTCTCTATTACCGATTCACCCCCCCTCTCAGTAATCCAACAAGAGCAGGTTCCTTCAGAAATCAGTTTAACCACTGAAAGGTAGATCATGGAGAGAAACAACATGTATAAAAATGGAATACCACAGTTTGATGGACAGAAGTATGTATTTTGGAGCAGAAGGATGAAAACATATTATACAGGCACAGGGATTTGAAATTTGGCAATCGGTTGTAGATGAATACAAAGAACCAACAGTTTCGTCAACAAATGAAACAACAATGAAACTCAGTGTAAATAATTCCAAAGCCACATATACACTTCTGAATGGTCTTGGTGAATCGGTATATACCAAAGTTATACATTGTAAATCCGCTAAAGAGATTTGGGACAAACTTCAAAATATTTATGAAGGAGATTCAAAAGTCAAAGCAGCAAAGCTTCAAACTTATAGAGGTCAATTCGAACAACTAAAGATGAAGGAAGATGAGAATATTGCAGCTTACTTCTTACAAGTTGATGAAACAGTGAATGCAATCATAAGATTGGGAGAAGAAATTAAAGAATCTGTAATTGTTCAAAAGGTACTAAGATCTCTTCCTATGAGATTTGATCCTAAGATATCAACACTAGAAGAAAGAGCGGATCTAGACTCAATAAGCATGGATGAACTACATGGAATCTTCACAGCATATGAAATGAGAACTGAACAGGAAAATCCAGATATAAAAGAAGCAGCTTTCAAAGAATCCAAAAGTTCAAAGAAAAAGGGAAACCAAAAATAAAAATAACATAACAACAACAATGAATTCTCGAAAGATGATGAAGAAATGGCCAACTTTGTCAAAAGATTGAACAAGGGAACCAACGGCAAATGTAAAGGTAAGCTTCCATTGATTTGTTTTAATTGTGATGGTATTGGTCATTTTGCTAACAAATGTCCTCATAAGAAAAATAAGAGGAATGATGAAGATTACTCAAATAGAAAACAAACATATAAAAGCAAAAGAACCAAAAAGAAAGCTTTCAAGAAAATCTTATGCACCAAAGAAGACATCTCCTCATCAGATAAAGATAAAGAAGTGGCAGTGAGACAGAAAGAGTTATATTCATGGAAATAGAAGACTCTGATAAAGAAGACACTGAAGAATAATATGAAGAGGCAGAAGTTGTCTGTCGAGAAGAATTGTTGAGTGCCGTAGAAGTTAAAAGAAGAGAAAAGAAGAAAAACAAGAAGCTACAAGAACTAGCCAAGAAAGAAAACACTCAGAAATTAGAACAAATGATCACAAAATTGAAGGTTCAAATAGAAGAATATAAAAGAATTGAAAAAGCACTCAAGAACAGTTAAAAGAAAGAGAAAGGATCACTGTAAATTTGGAAGCAGAGATTGTCACATTGAGAAAGGATCTTCAAAAGAAAAATATGCATAACAACCAAAAAGTTTTGGATGACATTATCAACAGTCAAAAGCCTCATCATGACAAGTTTGTACTTGGATACAATCAGATAGAAAATGAATCAAGCTCCAAAACAACAGAACAAGAAACATATCCAAAAAACTATGCAGAAACAATCGAAGGGGATAGGAAGACCTACAAGGAATATTATAGAGACACTCCACCGAGAAGATTTATATTTCTGAATCAACGATCGACAAAAACAAATAGGCCTTGGGAAGAAAAAGGATTCATAAGAGTAACTCATTTTAGAAGATCTTCAACTCCCAGGTATCAAACTATCTTTTATGGTTTATGTTATGCATGCAATAATTTTGGACATAAAGCTGTAAATTGCAGAGCTAATAGTAGGAACATAAACAACTTTGAAAATCATACACAAAATGGTTATCCAAGAAGGCCTAGTGAAACATAGAGAAGAAGCTACAACAGGTTTGAATCATTGAGCACTGAAGTGGAATGCTAAAAGTGCAACAACTTTGTACACATGGCCAAAGATTGTAGAATGACAGTCCCTCCTAGAGAATCACAACAGAATAACAACCGTCACAAATAGGAACCTCAGAAGAAAACATGGATAAAAAAGCAAAATCAATATAGAAATGAAGAATGCATACTTGCTCTACAAGCTAAGCGTAAGAAACGTGGTTGGTATGTTGACAGTGGTTGTTCAAAACACATGACAGGTGATAAATGAAGGTTTTTTACATTAAGAAAGGAAAGAGATGGATTAGTCTCCTTCGGAAATTATGATTCAACTAAAATCATTGGAAAAGGCACAATCATAATTGGAAACAAGGATACCAAGGTAGAAAATGTTCTACTAGTAGAAGATATGAAACATAATATTCTAAGTGTAAGTCAAATGTGTGACCAAAGTCATGAAATTACTTTCGATTCACAGAAGTGCGAGATAAGAAAAGAAGGTTCAGGAAAATTGATTGCAACAGTTTCAAGAACTTCAAGCAACATATATGTATTAAGTGAAATTGGAAATGAAAAGTGTTGTCTAGGAAAGGAAGATGAAGGTTGGTTATGGCATAGAAGAATTGGTCACATAAACTTTGATAACCTTGTCAAAGTCAGCAAAAAGGGAAAAGTTAGAGAAATATCCCAGATCACGAAACCAACCAACACTTTATGCAAGCATTGTTAACAACGAAAACAAACAAAGACCAAGTTCAAATCAAAGGAATATTCAACGACAAGACCACTGGAAATTATGCATATTGATCTAGTTGAACCAACTACAACAAAGGGTTTAAAAGGTGAGAAATACTTTATGTTATTAGTTTATGATTATACAAGAATGACTATAGTTTTCTTTCTCAGGAACAAGTCAGAGGCTTTTGAAAAATTCAAGGTCTACAAGGAAATGGTTGAAAATGAAATGGATTCAAAAATCAAATGTTTAAGATCTGATAATGGAGGAGAGTTCACTTCAAAGAAATTTATAGACTTCTGCAGCAAGCATGGAATAAAAAGGCAATTCTTCGTTGCTAGGACACTTCAACAGAATGGAGTTGTTGAAAGAAATAACAGGACAGTACAGGAAATGACTCGCACAATGTTAATGGATTCCAAATTGACAGATATTTTTTGGACACATGTAGTGCATACAGCAGTTCACATTCAAAACATAGCATAAGCAAGATCACTGAGAGAAACACAATCACAAGGTACACAACATTTTACCCTGGGAAGCCCTCATGGGGGAGAAAACCCAGCAAAACTTCCTTAATATAGATTTTCAATACAATGCCAAGATAAAAGACAAGTCCACCAAGAATAACTAAGATTGAGCATGTGCCTCTCTCTTATTCTTCTGGCAACTACAGCTATCTCAAAAACTTGCGTACTAGATGAGTGGTTGAGTGAGTGTGAGAATGAGGTGCTAGCCTCTCTTATTTATACTAGTTGAGGAGCGCTAGAGTTGTGTCTTTGCGGAGACGACTTCTTCATCTAGTGGCTAAAACCACTTTAATTATGCCTAGGGGCCGACTTATTAATTAGCATCATTTGATTAGGGTTTGACCAATCCACAAAAGGGGATTTGGTCATACATAAGTCCTGACATGATCAATCCACAAAAGGGGATTGATCTACACGATAATAACTCAATTATAATTAGAATTTTCTTCACAGTTACAATATTTCAACACTCCCCCTTAACAAGAAGGGTATTCTACAATACAACATCTTCAGGAGAGAGAGGGCAGCAACATCATCAGCATCTGGAACATTGATTGGAAAATCTATAAATCATCGGAAGTTTTTCTCATCTTCAATAACATCATCGTTCACAGCATGGAGCTGGAATAGTATCATCATCATCATTCATAGAATGGATTTGGAATGGCATCATCATCATCATTATTTGCATCAACATCAATTAGTATAACACTAATACAACACCATCAATTAGTACAAGATTGATACATCATCATCAACATCTTCAGCATGAAGTTGAAGTAGCATCATCATCATCATCTTTAGCATGAAGCGGAAGCATCAACATCAATAGCATGAAGCTAGAATAATAATCACCAACACGAGGTTGGTACACCAACATCAACAGCACGAGGTTGGTACAACAATATCAACAACACGAGGCTAGAGCAACATCAACAACACAAGGCTGAGACAACAACATCGTCAACACGAGGTTGAGATAACACATCATCAACACGACGTTGAGATAACAACATCATTAACACGACGTTGAGATAACAACATCATCAGCATATGGCAACATAATGAGGCAGGTGTAACAACAACATTTTGTGGTACTCTGATAGTCCCTAGGGATCTGCTCAGGAATCATAAGATTCCCTAGGATATAAAATCTTAACGGAGCTACCACATGGTAGCTCCGTTAAG
>SNQJ01S0011406.1:52725-81615 GCA_010110895.2 Picea sitchensis
TGTAACAACAACATTTTGTGGTACTCTGATAGTCCCTAGGGATCTGCTCAGGAATCATAAGATTCCCTAGGATATAAAATCTTAACGGAGCTACCATGTGGTACTCTGACAGACCGTCCTTATCGAACCTTCAAGATATGTCCAGGAATCATAAAGATTACCTAGGATATAAAATCCTAACAAAGCTACCACTACTGACCACAGCTGGCATATATATGCACAAGTACTCCGAGAGGTTGTCCTCACCGGACCTTTGGGATCTATCTAGGGATGATCAGTCCCCTAGAATATAAAATCCTAACTGAGCTACTCATTGTTGGTCGGGATACCATAGTATCATCAGCATCACTTCCCCTTTCGAGGGAGGTCCTTTCGAACTATACCAAGCTTGTCATAAAAGTATTCAAACTTTACATGAGACAGAGGCTTAGTCAACACATCTACAACATGCTCATGTGTGCCAACATATTGGATCTTTACAGCTCCCCTCTGCACCATATCACGAATGTAGTGATACCATATTTCTATGTGCTTCAACTTGTCATGGAACACAGGGTTCTCCGTCATCTTTATGCAACTCTAGTTATCACATAGAATCACGGTGGCTTCCATCTCCAGATCGAATAGACCTGTCAAAAACTTTTGAAGCCATATGACTTCACAACTTGCGGAACATGTTGCAATGTATTATGTTTCTGTCGTGCTGAGAACAATATTGGATTGCTTCCTCCTCTGCCATGAAGTCATGGTTGACCCTAGACTGAAACAACATCCTGAAGTGCTTTTTCTGCCAGAAACACTTCCAACCCAATATGAATCAGTATAACCAACTAGTCTGAAGTCGTGATCTCCATTATAACAAAGACCAAAGTCCAACGCACTTTTAAGGTATCTCATCACATGTTTTGCAACAACAAGGTGAACTCGTCTGGGTTCTACTAGGTATTGACTCAAGGTGTTCACAACAAAACATATATTTGTCCTGGTATTCGTCAGATATGTAAACGATCCAATGATCTATTTGTACAGTGTAGCATCAACCAATTATAACGAAGTATCAACCAAGAGCTTTAACTTTGTTTCCATGGTTGTGTTCATGGCTTTACATTCGACCATATCAAACCTCTTCAGTATTTCAACTACATACTTCCCTTGATTAAGGTCGGTCTTCTCTGGGCTCTGCCAAACTTTGAGACCTAAGAAATAATGCATCGGGGCTAGGTCTTTGATCTCAAATTTTGCAGCAAGATTCTTCTTACAATCTGTGATGAGCTTTTCTTCTCTTGTTAAGAATGAGTCATCCACATACAACAGCAGTATAACTGGCTGATCATTCATAACCTTGAAGTAAAGGTTAGAATCAGTTTTACTCTTGGTAAAGCATAAGCTTGTCAAGAAACTATCAATTCTGCCATACCAAGCTCTTGGATCTTGCTTCAACTTCTGGACATGAGTTTTCTTGTCTTGTACTTCGAAACCAAATTTTCACATCTCATTGTACCAATATGGTATACTTGCTCAACTTCAACTTAGTATGCACAATCATGTGCTAGCTCTATGTGATTTTTGCAAAGCATTATTTGTCTCACTGTCTGAGAGTATGTCTTCTACTCTCTTTGCAAATGTTCCTCTGGGACTGGGACTCTGCACTGGCAGCATCTCTGAAGTTGAGAATCATTGTGGCTATTGAAATCTATTACAGCAACAACTTCCTCTGAAACTGAGAGTGGTTCAATAACCAATACTAAAAATAGCTCTTCTTCTTTCATGGAGGTAACTCTATATGTTATTGTAGCCATGTCTCCATGGCCCGACTAATGTACTGCACCAACTACCACTTAATTTTAAATATGGGAATTGTTTCCCCTGCATCTCATACTATATATGAATCATGGTTGTTCTGGTTGTCTTCAACATCTGGAACTATTTCTTCGATTACTGGAGTAATTTTCTTGTCATAGTCTTCTCCCTCTTGCTGGGAGAATCCTCTGGACACAATTCAGTCTTTGTACATCTTTTATACTGTTATCTGCAACATGCTTGATCTGTTAGATCAATCTTGGAATTCAACACTGACTTCCCTTCTAGTTTCACAGAAAAATCCATATCTTAGTCCTTCTGATTGGCTTCCTTCTTTGTCACTGAAATAAGGGAATCTTCCCAGGAGATTTCATGTCTCCTAGAGGTCTCTAAAGCTACGATCTAGTCTTCTCAATTCTTGGCATCTGTACTTTGTACTTCCATGCTCGGAAGTCATCAGCTCCTTCAAGCTTTTCGTCAAGCTTGGTACTAGTAGTCATCATGCCCAGAACAAGTAAAATAACAAATAACTTTTCAAGATATGGATCTTAGACCTTACCAAAGAGATTGATGAGCCAACGATAAATTTTGTCACAAATCTACAGTCGCAACCAGACATAGGGTTTATGAGGAAACCCTAATTTTTCAACTTGTGAAATTTTGAATTCTTATCTAGGGAATAGATTTGCCCTACCTAGGTGAGTTACTAGGTGTGATCATTTTCTCCAACGACCTTAAACGAGGAAAACGTCACACCTAGGGTTTATGCAGAAACCTTAATTCTGCAACAGCTGCAAAACTGAAAATTGTTTCTTGGAGAAGGTGCGTTGAGGCTAGGCGAGCCTTCTTAGACTGTGATTTGGTCTCTTTCTGACCTACTCTAATACCATGTTGAAATTTTACTTATGCAACTAATAGTTACAGTTCTCTTTTAGTTATTACAATTATTCAACACATTAACTGCATATACAAGATCATTGAAAGAGAGACAATCACATAAACAAAATAGACACAAATTTTATCCTGGGAAACCCTTCAGGGGAAGAAAACCCAACAACTTCTTTATGTATAGATTCTTTAACCAAGAACAATACCAAGATAGAAAACAGATAAACCCTTGTTGCGTCTCCCTCTCTCTCTCCAAGACTTGCACATTATTTTCTCTCTTGTGCTTGAGTGAGTGAGAGTGAGTGAGTGAATGAGGTGTCTAGCATCTCTTATTTATATACAATGGCATGCCCTCTTTTGACAATAGAGTCGACTTGACATATTACACTTTATTTTCTTTACATTAGCCACAATAGGGGCCGACTTGACTAAATTGACTTTACAATGACTTTTAGGGTTTTGTATGGGCCTCAATGGGGTCAACCTTACAAGTACAGTTTGACATTACCCTTTAAGGGTTTCTACATGATCAAGAACAATAATTACAATAAGAATATCTTCCGCAGCTACATATTCTTCAACATATAACCGTCAAACATAAGTCAAATGGGGTACCCTCCTTATCCATAAGATTCATCACTGGGGGAATGGTTTCCCAAATAGCCTGCTTAAACACCTTGTGAGTTTCTTCACTTAACTATTTGCTACGTGATTGTTTTCAAATATTCACCATTATTCATATGCAGCAAAATAACCAATAGCAATCAAACACGTAACAAACTTAAGCTTCATAATCATCACATACATAAATGTAGCGTCATTTCATATGCACAAAACAAAGTAAATCATGAATTGTCTCTTCATATTGTCAATTTAAATTTAAAAGTGTCTTTAACAGTCCAAAATATACATGCTCATTGTCTTCAAAAAACTATAGGCACATGAACTTAATCAAACAATGATTCCATGATGGAGGTTTGGAAAAAGAGGGCTCGAGCCCGATAAAAACCCATTGTATATTCTTATGATTATGTCCATTGGACCCAGTAGCTGAAACTTCCTCTGAATAAGACAAATACATTATGCATTGTTGATCAGATTTCCTTCTATGCCATGAACTTATACTACATCATGCATTGCTAATAAGATTGCATCTATGCCTCGAACCTACAAATTCAACCCAATTTGAAAACAAAAAGCAAGCCAGTGATACTTTCAACAACTCATTTATCTTTGCAATTGAACACAAACATCAAGTGCATTTGATCAAACCCAATCATCATAGCCAGTGGGTTAGGATATCATGCTTGCACAATGAGGGAAGAAGCTTGGCATCAAGGTAGTATACAGCTCTAAAAGTAATATGAAATTTTCATCTGTGCAGAGGCAACATGTTTCATTTTCAATTTGGGTGTGTTTATAACAATTTCTCAATGCAATCTATATTACTTCATTAAAAGCTCAAAACTTGCACCCATCAATCATGTATCTTTGTGAACACACGGAATTAACCAGTTCGAGCAACCAATTTTATGAACAAGTCAACATAAGGAGTCAAATATAGGAGTATGTGATTACTTTCATGAAACTTGGAGAGATTTTTAATACACATCATAATACAATCTTTAAGCTATATCGAAAATCCAAATACACATTCCCCCGTAACTTTAATTACAAACTACTCATAAAACGAGTTGATACTCTTATGGGTGGAGCGAGTTTCGACAAAAAATGATTATAAGGGTATGGTTAAAAAGCTTGGTTTAATGACAGGCTGTAGTGAAAATGACTCGGCCTTTATTCATAAGCCCATCAAACATAGTCACTTTAAGATAGCATCCAAAATATATACGAAGAGCAGGACAAGTATATAAATATTTTCAAGAGTTGGAAGCTTAGGGTATGAAAGGCTGGAACAATTTGGGCGAGATGAAGGGTATTGGGTAGCCAGTTAAGAAGTTCTAGCTTAACCAAAGCAATGATACTATGAACACTCAACCATGGAGTATCGAAATGCTTACCATGTACAAGAAACCTTGCCAAAATCGCCCTTTCTAGGTCTGTTGACAGCCAACTCCTCGCCATCGTTCACCATACTGTTTTTTGGGTATGGCTCAAGCAGAGCCCTCGAGCCCAACGAAACCAACATCACAATGAAGGCGAGTTGAATCAAATCCTCAACATTAAACCCAAAATCGACCGTAAATTGTTGAAGCATGTGTAGTGAGGTGGCGGCAAGGTTCAAGTTGGAGGCCATCGCCATATGTCACACAATCTAGCGTGTTAGAATCAACGCCACACTTACATCGTTGATCGTTTCCTAACCATCTTTAATACAAAGTACGCAGGATCAGATCCAACCACAATGTCCATTAAATCGCAGGCCCGAACTTAGAGTAGTGTATATGTGTCGAGCAATAGACTTAGGTTTTTCTTAAAACAAATAAATACAAACTTTAAACCTTGGCATCTATCCACAATAACGCCTCCGCCAACCATCCATCATCTTGAAAAAAACATTGCCTTCCATTAGTTAAAACGTTGTCGGTTTTGTCAATATCGTTATACATAAGGTTTATAAGGTATATCACGAACTTCATATTATTTGCAAACAATACAAAAATATATCATTCGACCATGCCTAGGGTTTCCAAGGTCCATCGCATTTTCACCATATATCATGTAAAAAGAAATGCGCCCAACACAATACACATTGCAATGTAAGTTTATTTTCCAAACTCGTATATATTTTTCCATTTGTGCATTGTTTTCATTTCGTTTGCATCTTGTTTTCAAATTGTGCAATTTCAACATTGAGTCATTCTTCATGCCATGCAAACGATATATGTTTGTTTTTCTTAGGAAAGGCCCCCCTTTGGCTTTGTTCGAAATAACACAGACAGGTATAACAAAGCAATAAGATGGCAACGATTTTATTTGCAAGAAGAAATGAATTAAAATGGAGAAAAGTACAATTTTGCAATACTTTGTGAAATCTGAACATGATGTTGGTTTAGGCATCAACAGAATGGACATTCCTCTAACTTCACAAACATCTACCCATCACTCATATTTCTTGATATAATTCTTATTTCTACACGACTGCATAATGATTACAATATAAGGTCGATTATTGATAAGATTACAATAATGATTACAATATAAGGTCAATTATGATCAAAAGTGAAGCTTACAGCGTTTTCAAAAGGGAGCTGCTAAGGAGTAGGCATCAAAGGGCTTTTAACAAACACTCTCTTAGTACCCAAGGCCAACAAACATTTAAAAGGGGAGAATTTGGTGATGTGTTGTTACCCGTGGAGAATGTGTTGTCCGAAGGAGGAAGCAAAGACATTGCTCCATCGAGATCTAGAGGAACCAACTCTAATATTTTGCATCGACACAGTAAATGCAAATACCAAGATAATCAATAAGAGCTTTAATGACAAAATCATAATACCACCCAATTAGATGAGTAAAGCAAATCTAATTTTCGTTTATTATGTTCTTCAATATTCTATTTTGTTTTTTCTATCACCAACTCTATAATTGCAATAGCCACACCCCAAGCAAAAGAAATTATCAATAGCTATTCAATTCAACACATGTAACTTCTTCACAATTGCAATAACCACTCCAATAGCCACATCCCAAGCTAAAGAAATTGTCAATAGCTATTCCATTCAACACATGTAACTTCTTCACAATTGCAATAAACACTCCAATAGCCACACCCCAAGCTAAAGAAATTGTCAATAGCTATTCCATTCAACACATGTAACTTCTTCACAATTGCAATAAACACTCCAATAGACACACCCCAAGCTAAAGAAATTGTCAATAGCTATTCGATTCAACACATCTAACTTCTTCACAATTACGTAAGATATTTACCTACACGATTTTAAAAAACTACAATTAGAAAATGATTTGAAATGAGATATGTGGGGACATAGAATCCAAGTATTTCACATTCAAAAGATTGTAATAGAATCTTAAAAAGAATTTCACAAGACATTCAGTATTTCACATTCAAGAGATTGTAATAGAATCTTAAAAAGAATTTCACAAGAAATTCTCAATATCAAAGTTTTATCCAATTGTTCCTATGTATTAGTGTTAAATGTCAAGTAAATAATGCTATAAAAATAAAGGCAAATAAGCATGTCATTTAACCCAAGGAGTTAACTTAACCAATTGTCACTAATGTTATTGGGCATTTATTAGATTTGTGTAATCAGCAAGTGCTTGGTTTGAATCATCGTGGGTGAGGTGCATCAGTGTATGCCAACCATTTTACTACAGATGTCATCCATGAATGTGAAGCATCACTTGGGTTCCCGTGAGGTTTTCCATCGAAAAAAAATACGTATGTCATCTATGTGATTTGAGTGAAAACACTGTGCTTGGACTTTATTGGAATATTTTCAAATAACAGTGATAATATGATTTTGTAATAATACATTTCAATGATCTTACACTAGCATAGGATCCCATCTTAACCCTGAGGTTTTCCATCGAAAAAAAATACGTATGTCATCTATGTGATTTGAGTGAAAACACTGTGCTTGGACTTTATTGGAATATTTTCAAATAACAGTGATAATATGATTTTGTAATAATACATTTCAATGATCTTACACTAGCATAGGATCCCATCTTAACCCCGAAACTATTGAGTGCCAGAATGATTTTAAAAATTGAGATTGGAAAATCTTGACACTTGATAAATCTAGGATTAAAATGGATCTATGTTAACACTAGTGTATGTGTGCATAGTAACCATTCTTTTATTTGTGTAGGAGTATTAGACAAAGTAATGGACACCCCCACACCCCAGGCTGTAGAGCACTTCGCTTCTCTTGGCATAATAAAAAGAATACAATCTGAAATTGATTACAATGATGTTATCACCACTAACACCTATGTTACTGGAAGTGGGATGTGAAACAATACAAGAAACAGCTACGGAATGATAATCAGAGCCAGAGGGTTTCGGGATAAGAAACAGACCCCCTAGGGCCTACACTATGCAAAGTATGCACAGGTGTTCTTTACTGCCATTTTTTTGTTTCTTTGTATTTTTAATTTATGGATATTTTGAGACACACCCAACAAAAGTAGTTTCTGCGACATTTCCATTTCCTTCGATAAACTACACCCCGATGTCATGTTTCTGGTAACATTGATTACACCATGCTGCTAGAAATATATGTTGCAAGAATCTGGACAAGCCATTCGACATATGTTTAAAGACATCAAAAACACCGGCATCACTATTAACAAATCATGTCAAGCACTCATTCTGAATAACATTAAAGATTTGTAAGAGCCACGGGAAAAGAGCATTACTGGACTTATCATCATAGTTAACAAAACACAATTGCATTACATGTCATGAGAGAAACAGTTTGACAATGTTATCACTATACATTTCATATTCAGTGGAATGGAATCCATATGAATATTACAAACTCTGAGATTTGTAAGAACAAAGGGGAAAATAAAATTTTCAAGCTTGTTCAGCAAAGTTATTAAAACACAGTTGCATTACCTATCCTCGAGCAACAAATTCCCAATGTTACCATTGTTTACATCATATTCAATGGACTGAAATGCATATCAAAACGCATGTTATTTAACAGAGATTTCTAAACCATGGTACTGTCTTAGATCGTTCTTGTAGTCATAGAAATCATTGATTCCTATAATACAAAGTAAACTTAACTCTCATGCTTTCTGTGCTTAATTAGTATCCGCCATTGCCAGGCCTTTCCATCAAATGAACATGTACCATGTAACATGTTGCGCAGAATGAAATAAAAATCATGATGATGAAAATTAGAGGTTACCCCATCCAATGAATCCATTACATGCATCCATTAAATTATGAACAAAGCCGCACACACAAAAATATAGAACAGATATTTTCTATCTTTTGCCACAAAGCATAGTAAAATCTCACTCCACAATATTCATGATGATTTCTGATTTACATGACTATTATTTACTTAGAATCCACGATAGCTGATAGCAACCAACCCCCTGCCATTGCAATTCCTGCAGACATAAAATATGAAATTGCAAAATAATAACCCTATTTCTTTTCCAACATTCAAGCTTCACTAGACCGGAGGCCAAATGCAAATGGCACATAATAATTGCATATAACAAGGCTTGTATATCATGTTAAAACATTCCAGTTACTGAGTGCGAGTTCTACTGCTCTCTGCAGCTCTCACTTGATTGAAGTATGGGTGTGCCTGCAAGAAATGCTCATCTGTTGTCACTATAATAAAAGGAACATTCAAGACAATTTACCAAAACAAGTCTCTATTTGGCAAACCAGTGATAAAACTAGAAGTCCCCCAGATAAGATAAGACAAGATAAGATAATTTTATTAATGTCCAACAAATGACCACAAATAGGTCAATGGGACTGCTAAGTACAACAGTATGGGATAAAAGTGGGAGTGAAAAGGCTGCTCCTATAAAAGCATGATAAAAGCAGATCTAATATATACTATAAAAGATCTTTAGTCTAAGCTCAAGGAATAGAAAGTAAAACAAAGCTGTAGCACAGGCATGTGCAAGAGCTGCCAAGAACCAAAAGCTCCTGATGAATAAGAAGTCTCGAGTGAGGGAATACAGAAGGCTCAAAGAACCCCGATGCTATCCAATAAGGAAGAAGAAGTGGAAGGATAGAATCCCTCCCCCAAGCCAGAGGTCCCAGATAAACTATTAAAACACCTGGAATAGAGGTCAGTCATCATGATTCATATTATGAATATCAGGATTATACATCTACATATCCACGGGTTCACTTTCTTTTACCAGAAAATTACCATTACCAAGCAACCATGATCTCCAGAAAGATATAAAAGGAACTGTTTCATAATTCAACTTTCATATATACAGATTTCAACTGCAAATATCAATGAGGTTCAAGACACAAAATACCTCAACGATCAGAATATCACTTCATTGTCACCCTTTGGGATAATAACTTAAAATCAGAACCAGATGATATTATACAATATTAATAACATGATGTAATTGATAACAACATAATAGGAAACTCAGCATCTACATCCACTGTACAACTTATCAGAATAAACAATGTTGACAAAAAAGCAGGGAGTCCACTTTTCAATCCAAGGCAAACACACTAATAATGAGAGCAATCCAGTTCAAACTTCAGACATCCTCAGATAAAAGATTCCAATTGAAGAATGATGAAAAGCCAGAAAGTAAGCAAAAGTGCAAACCAAGACAAACGCATTATACCATTGCTTCTTGTGCAGTAAGCCTATCTTGATGATCATAGCGAAGAAGCTTATCCAGAAAATCAACAGCCTGCAGAATATAAAATAGAAAGCTAAAAAATCAACTTTGACTATTCAATTTCATGCATAAAAATTGAGTCTGCTAATTCTCAAGAATGGTTAAAGATGCAAAACAAAGACAACTGTGTGCTAAAATATAGTAATAACAAGAAATTAACAAAAAAATCTAAAACAAATAACACCAAAAAGAATACACGTGTATCTATATAATTGCATACAAACCTCTGGAGATACTAGATGCTGATTGTCAGAATTAATAAATTTTGACCATGGTTTCCTACTATGCCTGCAGAATCAGGATGCCCGACATTAACATTAAAACATATGACAGGGCTCATTCCAGCTTCTCTGATGTCAGCCACTTTTGGCTTTATCAATTACAGATGTGATGTTAGTGTACATGAAAACAAGACAGAGCTAATAGAATAATGGCATACCTTCCAACAAGAGCTTCAAGCTGAGGATCAAGCTCAATACGATATTTGTGCAGATAAACATTTAGATCATCTGTACCAAGTACCTAATAATCAACCCAGGAACAGATAAAAGTATCAGATCACTTGAGTCTTTTCAGCACTAAAGAATTGAAACAGGTGTAATTGCTACTTGAGAAAAAGCAAATCTCATTTCTATACCAAGTGCTAAAAGAGATCCTATAGCTATGCTATGAAAATCGGATATGTACTTTAATTTATTTTCACTGTTAAAGTCACATGATGGGTGACAAACATCATGGGAACCAAAAGGTATATCATGGCAATAAGATGAGCAAAAGTATGACTACCAAACAAAGAAAACAGGAAAAATCATTTTTTTCTGACAGATCAAACTTAAAGCAGGTCCATTTCAGTAAAACAATTTAGCATACTGGAATAAGTCTGCTGTCTAGTATTGAAACAAACAGCACCAGAAGAAGCATTCACAGATTTTCCTATTGATCCAGCATATTATAAAAATACTAAAACATCCTGGAATATTTATGCAGAATAAAAACCACAGTGAGAAGCAAAGAGATTGCATGTACCTTGAATCATATAACGGAACTACTTTCTAATTGAAATCTTTCAAAGCAAGAAGAGTATCAATGTTCTCAAATTTAAGTTCAATACTAAATGGCAATAGATAGAGGCATGTCTCCTAGCCTRCCTCAAACCCAAGCTGGGTTAAGACCATTCTTATTAATGTAAAAGAAGGCTTGCAGTATGTGGCATTGWTGAGAAATTTGCATGGATGCTTTAGGAAGGTCATTGATGGGTTTGTCTGTACTTGTAAGGAAGCATCCATAGAGAAAAGTAAACGGTTGTCTCTACTCACAGTTTAAGGTTTTGCAAGTCTTTTTCATCCCTTGGACTGGTTCTTCTTCGGGTGAGATTTGTGGATTAGAATCCACATGGCACAGACATAAGCCAACAGCTAGAGTTTCTTCCTGAAGATGTACTTTTGAATAGAAGACAATGGTATGTATGTGCTTTGGCTAAAATGGACCCAAGACTCACGACCACAATCTCTTGAAAGATTTCCCTGCGGTTGCTCAACCTCGTGGTTGGATTGCCATTGTTGGCATGACATCTGTAACCTCAGAGATGTTAATCCTTGGTTGTATGTATTTGTACAACATTTGGTACTGAATACTTCCGACAATAAGGATAGGATATAAGAGCTCTGCTTGGGCTGAGTTTGGTAGTGAATGCATCTACCCTTGTCTTTTATGCCCCACGTTGCTCACTGCCCTGAGCTGGCCCTGACTGTCCCGCCAACACTATCATAACACCTAAGGTGCCTTTAATGATGAAGTCTAGGCCTATTTTCGGATCTGTTGATCCATCTTCTGGTGGAGCTAGAAACGAAAGTCCTCTATCTAATAGCAACGAGCATAATGGTTCCACTCAAGGCACCTCATAAGTTCATCCCTGAGGTTTACCACGAGATAATTCCGAAACCCCCAAGGAAAGACATTTATGTTTTTGAATATGTTAATGTTTTCATTTTGTGTAAGGAAAACATTTGTCTTTGTTATTTCACTGGTAGGGTTCCTCCTGAAGCCGTCATTAGGCCCCAGGTTAAAGAAGTCCGGAAACCTCATGGTTGGCATTGTACCAATACCAAGAGACTGCGAAAAGGCGTTTTACTATTTTCCTTTCCAAGAAAGCTCATCTCAATGAAATTCTCTCTCATCTTCCTTGGGTTTGTAAAAACACCTCGGTTGTCTTCCCCCATCATGTGCGGGCTTCTCTTCTGATCAAATTGCTCAACATTCTTGTATTGTTTGGCTGGAGTTCCTTGGCTTGCCCATGTAGTTCTAGCCATTCCTTGAGTTTATCTCAACGCCCATTGGCAGTTTTATTTGCCACGAGCTTGCTCACTTTTTTAACCCTAGACCCCAGAAGGTCTAGCTCAAGGTTGTTGGGAGCAGGGAATGAGAGTGGAAAGCACAATTTTCAAAAAGATTCTAGAAGCAGGGAGCGGGAGTGGGAAGCGCCATCTTCAAAAAGCTTCCAGGAGCGGAGTGTTACAGGAGCGTCTTTTATATAATACATCTTTTAATATATTTTGATGCATATATATTCAAAAAAAACATGCAGAATGCCAAATTAGCAGTAGAAAACATGAAAAAATAGATTTATCATTTAACTACTAGATTAATGATGATCATTAAAGCATCAATCATTTAATACACAAATAACACCAATCATCTAGTAGTTATAACTTGTAACATTTGTCATCAAATGATCAATCATCAACCACAACATCAACCTTCAAGTTTCGACATATAAAATTTGTCATCAACAAATTGTAATAGATAACATTAACCACAAAATGCAGCATCATATTCATTACCAAAGGGTTGTAAGATGCAATCAACAGTTCAAAGGTAGGCTCAACGTTCAAAGTTCAAACTTAAATTGTCATCTAATGTTTACAAAATAGGCCATGATAAAGACTAAGTACTAAGTTCTAGAGACTACTTCTAAACAGGAAAACGGTAAAAGGACAAATAGATCTAGTATCTACTAAGCTTTCTTCTTGTCACGAGAAATTTCTAGTTTTGTTTCCCGACATCTATGAACAAGAGCAGGAGTAGGTGGAAGTGTTCGTGGAACACAACTAGCAACTACATGACCCMCACACAACGCAAGACATTGTGAAGGTAAAGGCAAAGCTCCTGCATCTGGAAACCTACTAGTGAATGGGGGTGAATCTTTGCTCCGTGAGTATGATAACCATCACAATCACCCAAAAGTTCAACCCCCATGCACTCTAAAACTATGGCTCCATCTCCAAATTAGCCTCCTCTAGATTGTTGTCCCAAGTCACATATGTTCCATCATTCTTCGCCACCTCACAATTGTGGGACAACAACCTCAAGTTGTAGTGCACATAAACCAAGTTTTTTGCTTGGCCTATATTCATGTTGTTTCTCTTCATGTTCTGGATGAAGTTGTAGGTGCTCCAACAACTCTCTGCAAAATAAGTGTTAACATATGAAAGCACCCTCACTGCCAATTTATAGATGTGTGGTAGAGGAGCTATACATGTTCCACCATTCAATTGTCAATTTTCATATGTAATTATATGCAACTAATTTCAAATCAAATAATTACTTCCAAGTGACCAAACAGTAAACCCTAGCTGTTATCACTGGACAATTTTACACTGAAATTATTAACGAAATTACAACAGTGGAAAACAACAAGATCAGAGATAAATCATCCACACACTTGAGACACAAAAAATTTTGTTCTGTAAATTGTTAAATTCAGAAATTTCTGAAGGAAAAATCAACCTTCCAATCCTACACAATTTCACCAGAAATCTGAGAACAAACTTGTCCTCTGAAAACCAAAAATCAGCAAACTTTACCCGAGACAAAATTCCAATTTGCAATCTGCTGTAGGTCACTTGTACGGCCTGCTGACGTCAGATGTACAGACCTGTTGTTGCCCAAAATTCTTCACGTGCGGCCTAAAATCTACCCAAAAATGTTCACACATGCGTCCCTTCTTCTCTTACACATGTGGACATGTCTACTGTTTTATCCACACGTGTGGTTGTACAACCTGCTCACACGTGTGACCAGATTCACATGTGCGACCTGTACTTTCTCTCCACACATGTGGCCCTTCTTCCCTCTTCTCACACGTGTGACCTCTCTTGGCTGAAAAGAAGCCTTCCTTGGCTGAAAATAGAAACAGAAAATCTCCAAGAAACCCTAAGGCCAGATTGCCAAAATTGCAAAATTTTCCATTTTGAAATTTCCAAGCTCCTAGCACAAGTGCACTCTCACTTATGCTAACTCCATAATGACACAATAAGATTTGTCACAATCTCTCATCTCCTTATATAGGAGTCTAAAGAGTGAGTTTAGGAACCCCTTCTAAACTCAACATTTAATTAGAACATTTTATTCCTCTTTGTGGGTGTGACACCCCCACACAAGCCCACAAATCCCATCACCAAGCCCATGAAGCCCTAGCTTCATCCCAAGGGTGTTTTCACCAAAACGAAAGAGTAATCTGGTGCCAATGAAGATTCCCACATGCCTGACACCATGGCCCCTAGTGGAAATACTTTCCAAAGCTACAAAAGCATCAACACTCCCTCTTAGCGATGGAGGTATTTCATCCTCCAACATCTGGATGTACCTCTATCTCCCACACCAGAAGTAGCTTTGTCTCCTGTACTAGATCTACTACCACAGTTGCACTCCAATCCTCCTGACAGGTTGCTCCCTCTGTCACCGAAGCAAATCTTGTTCTCCAATCCTCCTAATTGGCCACCTCCTCTGTCACGGAAACCAGACATGCTAAAAAGCATGGATCCTCCTGGGAAGACATGCAGCTCCTAGAAGTCGCACGCTTCTGAGCCTCCTCAACCCATGACACCTTCCTGTCAATCTTGGAAGATGCCTCTCTCCCTCTTGAACCTGAGGGGGAACTCCCTCTAAATGGATGACTCTCTCCCTAATCCCACTAACTCCCTCTGAGATCGAGCTCCCTCTTTGTCTGCATACTCCCTCTGAAGTCTGACTTCTTCTTAACAATCTTGAGAGGATGCTCCTCCCCACCGAATCCTGAGGGTTGACTCCCTCTGAAATCTGAATCCCTTTAAGTCTATATAACCACAGAAGCCACCTACTCCCTCTAAACCTGCATAGCCTATGGAGCTCTTTGCTCCCTATCCTCTGTCAATCTGCTACTGTTGGTAATGGTTTGTATAGGCTATCCCTATAACCTGTACAGGTTGCTCTCTGTAACTCCAAGAACCATTGTTGATCTGAAGCTAGATCCTCTAGGCACAAATAACACCTGTCCAACCCGGAACAATATGTTAAGTTTTGAGCTATTATTATTTTTCTTTTCAATTTACTAGATAACAATAGCATAGGTAGGATCATTGAGAGAAACACAATCACAAGATACACAGCATTAATCCTGGGAAACCCTCATGGGGGAGAAAACCTGGCAAAACTTCCTTAATATAGATAGCCAATACAATGCCAAGACAATAAACCAAAACACTAGAGAATATCCAACACTGAGCAATGTGCCTCTCTCTTCCTTCTTCTCCCAACGGCAGCTCTCCAGACTTGCGCACTTGATGAGTGAATGAGTGAGTGAACAAATGAGGCGTTGGCTTCCTTTATTTATACAAATTGGCAGGTGGTGGAAAGGTGTCTCTTCACTGGGCAGGGCCGACTTGTCTTCTTAGTGTTTAAAACCACTTTAATTAGCATGGGGGTCGACTTGTCAATTTGCATAATATATTTAGGGTTCGACCAATCCACAAAAGGGGATTTGGTCAATTACAATGCCCGACATGATCAATCCACTAAAGGGAATTGATCTAATTAATAATGACTTAATAAATAAATAGAATACTCTTTGTAGTTACAATATTTCAACACAATATATGGTAGCCCTTCTTCCCAATCTCCGAGACTGAAAGCACACTCCTCTTGAGTTCTGGCACCCATGACACATTAGTCACCCTCAACATCTCTCTTGACTCCAACTGGAATCATATTGTCCCAGTTCCCTGCACTGCATGTCTGGTCCCCATACCAAGCTCTACGCACATATCTAGGTCAGTCTATGTGATACTCTCGAACAACTCTCGTGCACCTATCATATGGCAAGAGGCTTTGTTATCTACCAACCAAACACCATCACACGAGACTGTACCGGAAAGGGCGAAGACCAGTAAGAACTCCCTCTAAAGCCTATCTGCAACCTCATCAACTTCTATTGTTGATGCGTGTTGCCTTCTTCCCTCTTTCCTCCATAGTGGACACTATGAAGCATACTGGCCATAATCATGACAAGCAAAGCACTTAACCTTACTCAAGTCCTTCTTCCTCCTAGGCTCTGGAGATGCATCTCTCTTTGGAGAACCTCCTCCTCTACTCTTCCTAGTACAGGCAACAAGGGCCTAATTCTCATCACTGTTGCTCTTCTGCATGCCATTCCTGGACTCTAACCGAGTCTCCTCCTAGATACAATCAGTCCATAGTCTATCAAATCCTAGTAGTTGCTCACATGCACAAATCCCCTGCACAAATTGTTCCCAAGATCCGAGGAGACCTCTCAATGCTGCATTCACTAACTCAACATCCTCAACTGTTTCATTGATGCTTGCAAGCTGATCTCGGATCTGAGTAATCTTCGTAAGGTAGTTCACGACTGTGTCCTCACTGGACATCTTAACAACTTGAAGTTGGTGCTTCAAATATAACTTCCTGCTAGTATTCCCGTTTTGGTATAGACCCACCAAAGCATCATACATTTCCTTGGCAGACTTATTCTCAGAAATGTGAGGAATCGTGTGATCCTTTATGGATTCTAGCAACACCCGCTTGGTCTTTACTTCCTTCTTCTTATGAGTTGTCAATTCCTGTGGATCAGTAGGACTTGCAACCACACTCTCAACATATTTTTTGAGGTCATTCTCCTCCAACAAAAGAAGAACCTTGGCCTTCCAAGCCCAAAAGTTCGTTGCCCCTTCCAACCTATCCTCAATCTTCAAGGTGTTCACCATTGTGACCTGCCCAGAACAAGACAAAAAATATGTTACAACAATTATGTTGTACCTCCAACTACAACAATAAGTGAGTCTCAAGAGATGACTCCCTCTCTTCCTTCAAAGCCTCTACTCTGATACTATATCAATTTTCATATGCAAGTCTATGCAACTAATTTTAGATCAAAAAATTACTTTCAACTGACCAAATAGTAAAACCTAGTTGTTATCACTGAACAATTTTACACTGAAATTATTGATGAATATTACAGTAGCGGAAAACAACAAGATCAGAGATAAATCATCCACACTTGAGACACAAAAAAAATTGTTCTGTAAATTGTCAAATTCAGAAATTTCTAAAGGCAAAATCAGCCTTCCCAGCTTACACAATTTCACCAAAAATCCGAGGACAAACTTGTCCTCTGAAAACCAAAAATCAGCAAACTTTACTCAAGACAAAATTCCAATTTCCAATCTGTTGTAGGTCACTTGTACAGCCTGCTGACGTCAGCTGTACAGACCTATTGTTGCCCAAAATTCTTCATACGTGCGGCCTAAAATCTACCCAGAAATGCTCACACGTGCGGCCTGCTTGCCCTCACACATGCGACCCTCTTCTCTCACACGTGTGGCCATGTCTGTACTGTTTTCTCCACACGTGTGGTTGTACAACTTGCTCACACGTGCGGCCTGTACTTTCTCTCCACACGTGCAGTCCTACTTCCCTCTTCTTCTCACACGTGTGACCTCTCTTGGCTAAAAACCTTCTAAAGCTACAAAAGCATCAACATCGATAGGATTCAACCTATCTCGATCTCTAGTCGCATGCATGTTAGCAGAGTCCATATGAGGTACTTGCTCAATTGGCTTACAACTTGAGCACACTCCTCATCAAGGACCAACTTGTCTAATGCAAGCATATACCCATTTTGTACCTCTGGATCTATGTGTGGTTTTCTCCTAACCCCACCCCCAGGTGTTAATTAGGCCAACCAAGATGGAGAATTATATTTGGGTGTAAGGACATATGTTAGGGCATGGAGTGGAACATTCAAATCATCCCACCCACACGTGCGGCCTGTACTTTCTCTCCACACGTGCAGTCCTACTTCCCTCTTCTTCTCACACGTGTGACCTCTCTTGGCTAAAAACCTTCTAAAGCTACAAAAGCATCAACATCGATAGGATTCAACCTATCTCGATCTCTAGTCGCATGCATGTTAGCAGAGTCCATATGAGGTACTTGCTCAATTGGCTTACAACTTGAGCACACTCCTCATCAAGGACCAACTTGTCTAATGCAAGCATATACCCATTTTGTACCTCTGGATCTATGTGTGGTTTTCTCCTAACCCCACCCCCAGGTGTTAATTAGGCCAACCAAGATGGAGAATTATATTTGGGTGTAAGGACATATGTTAGGGCATGGAGTGGAACATTCAAATCATCCCACCTTTTAACCACATGTTTATGAATATGATCATATAAGATCACATCTTTCAACTCAACAATGTCTTTGATTTGGCCTAACATGTTGTCTATCTACTCATACACCTCCGCAATCACCGACTGATCTATATCTACAAAATTAATCACACTATAAATGGGCTTCGTGAATTGCAAAACATACCTAACATGTTGCCAAAACTTACCATCAAGCATTGGGTCCTCCTCCTGAAATTCATGTCTATCAAATGCAAATGCAGCTCTGTCTTTCAAAGCCTGCCATGAATCACTTGACACCATATTAGACAATGCCTTTGTTACCTTCAAAAGGCACATGAAGGTGAGGTAATAGCTAGCAAATCCGATCTTTGCAATTTTTAGTACCTCCATCTTAACAATATCATGCATCAAGAGGTTTAATGTGTGAACCAAACACCCTAACCAAAATATGTTAGGGTGCATATCCTCAATGATTGCTCATGTTGTTCATGTTTTCAATAGCATCGAGCAGGTACTTCCACGTGTGATTGTGTCTAACACATGGGAGTCGTCCTTAATGCCTCTCAGAACCTTAGGAGATTCACTTTATTAAGTGATTAATTAAATGAATGTACTTTTGTGATAAAGTGAGTTTAATTTAATTAGTTGCATAAGTATTTGGCATTAGTAATTAAGTTAAGTCCTAGCAGTTAGATCTAAAGTGAGTGCAAGATTAGATCTTAGTTGTTGATCACTTTAGGAGATCTAGGGTTTTGCACTCAAGGTAAACTCAAGGTTATAAAAGGCAGCCTATGTGAAAGGATGTGACACAACCGATACACACGGAGTGAGAGAGTCAGCTCTCATTGATTGGGTGGAGGACATTCATCCAAGTGTGGAGGGAAAGGGCAGAGGATATAAGAGCAAAGGGGTAACAAGGGAGATAGCAGTCAACCAGCAAGATTAAAGGATTGATCTTGAGGTTTGTAGGGCTTGGCTATCTGTTGTTTATGTATTCCTCAGGTGGGCCATTTTCCCAGGACAGGAGCCCAAAATAATAATAATAAATCTCACAGAACTGGTTTTCCCTTCGGGGTTTTTCCAAGGGTTATTTACCCAGAATTCTATGGTGCGATGTGTGGGGTTTCAGTTTTATTTGCTTTTGTTATAATGTTTGGTTAAATAACTCAATTGTGTTGTTATTCAATAAATCGGTTTTATTTGGAATTAATTCTCGATGTTGGGTTACGAAAAATTAACTTGGTATCAGAGCTTAGGTTCTGAAGAGAAGTCAGTTTGCATGAGATTGTTTTGGCAGTGCAAGATTTCTAATTGTTTTGCAGGTTGCAGGGTTTCTTTTTTATCCACTAAAATTTTAGAAAAAAAGGAGAATTGTACGACCGTCGTATGATCCGTAGGATGTACGGATTGGTGGTTGCAAAAGGTTCGTGCGAGTGTGAGGTTGATCGAGTTGTGAGGAAATTAGTTGTGAGGGAGCGTTGAGATTCGCGTTGTGGATCGTGGGTTGTTTCCAGATTTGAGGAGGTAAAGTCGTGCGGGTTGAGATAGCATCAGATCGGACGTATGTTGAAGTGGATCGACCACTGTGTGACAACCAACAGTGAAGATCGCATGCTGGGTAACAGTTGAGGTGTGATGGCTGCTACAGAAGAAGAGCCATGGGCGATGATGTTTGGAGAGTCTGCAAGGTGAGCGGACGACAAGAAGTAGATCGAGCAGGGGCAGTGGCTAAGGTGCGTGCAACCGAAGGCTTGGGCATGCAGCAAAGGAGCATGGTCGAGGGACAACAGCTGGTGTGTGTAGTCATCAACTGAGAGAGGCAGGTTGCGGGTGCAAGCAATTGTCGGCTAGGCCAGCAGGCATAGTTGGCAGAGGTTGTGGGCTAGCCACCAGGGCACGGGCCGCTAAACCAGCAGCACAGCTGCAAGAAAGGCTCAGGGCAGACCAGCAGAGCCACCGGGCAGCCCAGAAAATTTTGGGCAGACCCTGAAAATTGTAGGGCAATGCCTAGAAAGGTTTGGGCTGCTGCAGAAGTCACCACGCAATGAGTCCAGGCAGCGGGCAGCAAGTCCAAGCAGCAGGCAACAGGTCCATGCAGCGAGCAACAAATTCTGGGCAGCAGGCATGGATCCAGGAAGCCAATAAATTTTCGGTTTTCGTCCCTAAGGGGCTAGGCACATTTTTCAGTGTTGTGATCAGATCTTAGAGATGGCAGCATTTGGGTTGAGGTATGAGTACCGGTTGGAGCGTGCCTCTAACTTTCTTTTGTGGAAAGTGCAGATCATGTTTCTCCTGAGGGAGACAGGACTGTGGAGTCATGCAAAGACCACAGTGACCACATCGACAGATCCTGCAGAGCTGACTAAGCATGAGGTAAGGGAGGCCAAGGCAATGTGGATGATCTTAGATTCGGTAAGGGATCATCTTATACCTCATCTATCTAAGAAAAAATCGGCCAATGCAATGTTCTCCACTCTGAAAAATCTATTTCAAAGTAAGAACGAGAACGGAAAGATGATATTGAGGGACCGACTTAGGAACACCAAGATATCCAAGACTGATTCAGTGACCAGTTATCTTACCAGGATCACTCAAATTCGTGATCAACTAGAGACAGTCGACAAGGCAGTGACAGATGTGGAGTTAGTGAGTGTGGCCTTGAATGGTTTCACCAAGCCTTGGACTTTGTTCATCGAAGGCATCTGTGCTCAAGAGAAGCTTCCAAACTTCATGCGATTGTGGGATGATTGCATCCAAGAGGAGACTCATCAACAGGCTCTAGGAGGCCCGCAGGAGCATGGTGATGTGGAGAACCTTGCACTTGCAAGTCAGGCAAGGAAGGGGAAGGTCAAGATGAACACATGGGGAGATTCATCTTCACAAGCTGGCATAGGGAAGGACCTAAGTAAGGTCAAGTGTTTCAAATGGCATAAGAAGGGGCATTATGCTTCATAGTGTTCAGAGAGGAAGAAGGGCGGAAACAGGACGTAACCAAATGTAGTTGTGTTGGCAAAGGCTCAAGCGGATAAGTTTTCCAAGAAGTTTGAACAGACAAAGTTCTTACTTATTTCCCAGACCTCCTTGGGGGCACCATATCAGCGAGTGCATGGCTAATAGATAGTGGGGCCACATGTCATATGACAAGAGCACGGGAGTTGTTCGAGAGCTTCATAGAGTAAGACTCAGATGTACATGTGGAACTTGGTATGGGCACCAAGCATGCAATGAAGGGATCTGGGATAGTGACATTCCGGATGGAGTCGGGAGGCATGTTGAGAGTGATGGATGTGTTATGGGTGCCAGAACTCAAGAGGAGTGTGCTCTAAGTCTCAGCAAATGAGAAGAAGGGATTTGATGTAGTGTTTTGGGATGGACAGGCATTGATCAAGCCCAGAGGATCCATCTTAGACACAGCAGTTGTCCTTGGGGTTAGAGAGAGCAACTTGTATAGGCTAAAGGGCCAGCCTATGAAAGTTATGGCAAGCAGCAGAGTGACAAAGGACGAGCAGGTAGCTCTGAAGATTGAAAAGCTCAGAGGGAGTCATCCTTCAGGTTCAAGTGGGAAGGAGCAACGTTCCAAGTCTGTCAAGAAGGAGCCATGGTACGAGATGACCATGCAGGATGCTTAGGAGCATGATCAAAGGGAAGTCTTTGAAGATGGGTCCAAGCGAGATGGAAAGGATAGCTTTCATTTCAAAGGGATTAGCCAATCAGGTGGATTGTAAAGCAACCATGGTAGTGGATTTGGTAGCGAAGACAGGGCCACCTCCAGGTGGTAGAAGTACCTTCCTCACTAACAGGGAGTGTTGATGTTTTTAGTAGCATTGGACAGGCAATTCCACGTGTGATTGTGTCTAACACGTGGGAGTCGTCCTCAATGCCTCTTAGAACCTTAGGAGATTCACTTTATTAAGTGATTAATTAAGTTAATGTACTTTTGTAATAAAGCGAGTTTAATTTAAACAAATGCCTAAGTATTTGGCATTAGTAATTAAATTAAGTCCTAGTTGTTAGATCTAAAGTGAACACAAGATTAGATCTCATTCGTTGATCACTTTAGGAGATCTAGGGTTTTGGACTTAGGGTAAACTCAAGGTTATAAAAGGCAACCTATGTGAGAGGATGAGACACAACAGATACACAGAGTGAGAGAGTGAGCTCTCATTGATTGGGTGGAGAAGGACATTCATCCAAGTGTGGAGGGCGGGGGCCGAGGATAGGAGCAAAGGGGCAGCAAGCGAGATAGCAGCCAACCAGCATGATTGAAGGACTGATCTTGCGGTTTGTAGGGCTTGGCTATACGTTGTTTTTGTATTCCTCGGGTAGGCTATTTTCCCAGGACAAGAGCCCAGAATAATAATAATAGATCTCATAGAACTGGTTTTTGTTGAAATATTGTAACTTCGAAGAATATTCTAATTATATTTGAGTTATTATCTTATAGATCAAATCCCCTTTTGTGAATTGGTCAAACCATATTTAAAAGGCGGTATTTGTAAAGTCAACCCCTAGGGTTTCTAAACTGGTTTTAACCACTCTTGGAAGAAGTTGGCCCTACTAGGTGAAGAGACATAACCCTAACACTTCCTCACTAGTATTTATAAGTGAGGATGGCGCCTCATTTGTTCACTCACTCACTCACACTTCTAGTGCACATCTTTTGACGGAAGCTGCAGTTGCAAGAAGGAGAAGAGAGGTGCATGCTCAGTCCTAGGTTATTCTTGGTGGTTTGGTCTTAATTCTTGGCATTATATTGGCAATCTATTATTGAGGAAGTTTTTGTTGGGTTTTCTTCCCCATGAGGGTTTCCCAGGATAAAATGTTGTGTAACTTGTGATTGTGTTTCTTTCAGTGATCCTCTCTATGTTGTTTTGAAAATGCATTGATAACCTAATAACAGCATTAAAATTGACAGTTTTCCCTTCGGGTTTTTCCAGGGGTGATTTACCCTGAAATCTATGATGCAATGTGTGTGGTTTCAGTTTTATTTGCTTCCACTGTTATGTTTGGTTAAATAAATCAGGTGTGCTCTTATTCAATAAATCAGTTTTATTTGGAATTAATTGTCGATGTTGGGTTATGAAAAATTAACTCATGTTGCCTTAAAATTAGCAACATTATTAGTGATGACTAGAATGACATTGTACAGTCCAATCTCTTGAATGGTTTTAATTAAGGGTCCCATAATATTAATACCAATCTTGTAACAATCTGAGTAGTCATGGGCTGAAAGGAAGACTACACCACTAGCAGACACACCAAGAATATTTATCAATGGCTTGCCTTTAACATTTGTCCAGCCATCAAATACAAAGGAAATCCCATATTTGTTCTAATCATATGTAAATTGTCCCAGAGCACTACGAATTTTGGCTCTTTCCTTTTCAAGTCCCATGGTTCTAGCTTCGTCATACCCGAGGCTCCTATATCCTTTAGGGGCACCATTGATGGCTTGTACCATTTCATGCCAATCAGATGAGCGAAGAACATTGAATGGTACACCACATGCATAGAGAAACCTAAAAAAAATTGCATCCACGTCATCCGTACAACTTTGGTCAAGGAAATCTGATATTGTTCTACAACCCAAATGCACATGATAGAATCCACTAGCATGGGGGGATGGGGATCGACCACTGAACATTCTTTGGGAGCCTGAGTTTTGACCCTTAGATTCAACCCTTGATTTTTTGGATTTGATTTGTGCGAACTCCTCTTCCTTCCTTTACTCGTTTCTATCTTTGACGAGCACATGCTCACGTGTTTTGACTCTTATAGTCTTACCTTCATCCCATGGCATAATCCCATAGAGATGCTTTCTCATGTGGGTATATGAACCTATGTCAGTTTTATGACAGTGGGAGCATATAAATTTTGCAGCTCCACCCCCTTTCCCTCCCCCAAGCTTTGTCACATACTTCTGCAAGGGTGTTGGGCTCTCTTTGGGTTTTTATCCATAATCATTGTCAGTTTCATTATCATCCCCTTTTGTCTCTTCCTCCTCTCCATGGTATGTGTTACCTGCTTCTAGTTCTTCATCATCACCAATATTTCAGCATCCCAACATCACCATCATAATCAAAAATGGAACCAAAAGGATAAACCACATTGACATACATAGCATGCTTGTTGGATCTTGAGAATAATTGGTTGCCTACAATAGAATGATGGAGAAGGAGAAGTGGAAAAGAGTAGAAGAAGAGAACATTCAAGTATTCAACGTAGTAAATATATTAATTTACAACATGAAAAAAAATTAAAAACAAACAAAAGTGGGCTTTAGAGCCTACCTCTTCAACTCTACAATGGTGGTTGAATGTAACTATGGAAACCTTCAATCTCCCTTCCAAGCTCTCACAAATCTACTCCTCAACAACTAGCAAACAAGCCACTCAAAACCCTAGCAAAGATGAGTGAAATGAGAAATAGAATGAGAGCAAATGGAGTGAGTGGGTGTTTTAATCCACCAAGGAACCATGGCCATGCTTAAACCAAGCTTCCGAAACCTTGTCTTGGTTCCTGCAAGCTAACAAAAAAATCCAATTTCTCCCACGTGTGCGAGAGCACTTAGAGAATGATACTCCTTGAATGGGAAAGGAGCTTTTTTTAAGGGAGCGTTCAAGAAGTGCACTCCCTAAAGCGCTTCCTGAACACTCCCTTTGGGAGCAAAGTGTTTAGCTCAATGTCAATTTGTCCAATTTGTCATTATCCAAGTAGGATATAAAACTGATGAAGCAATCAAATACATCAATATGTAGAACCCCTGTTTCATGTGCTAGAGTCCAAACAACAAAATTTGTCAATGCTTTAATGGTTTAATCTGACACCCAAGCAGCACATGTTCCACAATCCACTCACGCCCAAACCAAAACAAGTCCTCAAGCTAGCAATAGTTTTGATGTTGGTTGGGTGCAAGTCGTCTATAGGAATTCTCAAAACAATGAATCACTCAAAGGCCATTGTAGTCTTAGGATGGAAGACCCTAACCTCTACTACGGAAAAGATAGGTTTGTGCCCTCCTTTGGTCTCTTCCTCTCTAGGAGGCTAAAGGGTGTGCTCATTGGCCACCCTACTAAAATCTTGAGTAGAGGATACACTTGATGGCTCTTCGAAAAAGACCTAAGCTATCACCTAGACAAATGGTTATGTTACAGCAAAATCTGGCACACCCATATGATGTAAAGTCCCAAGCATCAAGGAGCTAGTCTTGCGCAACTTAGAAAGGCTATGCACTATCACCATAGTATCTCTTCCTCTCACTTTTGGTTGGCTCTTCTCCAACTCAAGGGGGGTTTCCCTAAAAATAGAAGTGCTTGGGCTATAAAGTGGAGGCACAAGGTGATTTATTGAAGAGCAATCCTAAGCAAAACAAGTGTTTGCAATATAGATGGGTAAGTAAATGGTGTGAGAACAAAGATGAAGGTAGAAAACCCTAAGATCAAGTGCCTAATCAAACCTTGGGTAAATGGAGTTAAGGAAGTAAGGATCAAAGATGGTGAACACATGAAGATGTAAGGCAATAAGGGCTGCTAGACATACCACAAATCAGACTTAACTTGCTGAAATCTATTCCAGAAAATTATCCTTGGAAAGTTGGGGGTGCCATTCAAAAATACTGCTACAAAGATGATGCCACATCATGCTAGCAGCAACTACGTTTGTTAGGTGTAAGCTTGACATGACAATAGTAACAGTAAGAGAGATTATATCCTCAAATTACATTATCCAAATGAAACATGGTCCATTACAAAGCCTTCACAACAAAATTACAAGGGCTTCCTACAATAAAAATCAACATATGGAAACATCACAATCATAAAGCCTCACACATAAAAGATGTTATAACTCCAATCATCCATAAAGCTCCAACCATATGATGTACAAATGTAGTCCAAGGAGAGGGCTCCTAAATTCCCAAAGTCTCAACAACCATTGCAATGGAGAGAGAGCTCTTCTTTATAGAGGGACTATCTTCTCTCTTACAATAAACAATATTATTTGCTAACTAACTCCACATGTCAAAGAATAATATAAAAATGGAAAAATATACAAATGGAGCAGTTAGATCCCTCCTCCATCCATGGTTGACCATGTCAAGATATGTGGACATTTGCCTCTCCAAGAGAACTCGCCCTCATCCAAAAATAGGAAGGGAATTACATCCAAAAGAAGGTGTACAACTAACAATAAGCATGATAACCAAGTCAACATGCAAAAGATCCACATAGAATGGGCCCTCCAAGATGGATGCAAGGTAAAAATATAATAAAATAGCTTCAACATAGGAGGATGTGCTCAAGAGCCCACCTAGAGAGCTAACAAAATGTGCCCTCCAAGATGGATGCATGCAAAAATATAATAAAATAGCTTCAACATAGGAGGATGTGCTAAAGGGTCCACCTAGAAATCTCACAAAATGCGCCCTCCGAGATGGATGCATGCAAAAATATAATAAAATAGCTTCAACATAGGAGGAAGTGCTTAAGGATCCACCTAGAAAAGCTCACAAAGTGCGCCTTCTAAGATGCAAGAGAGATAAAACAATAAAATAATCCTGCTAAGAGAATGCTCCATAACATCCATCAAAAATAGCAAATGGTCCACAAGATGCATGCAACCAATACACATGTGTGAATCCCGAGGCAACCAACTCCATGGATGAATGTGCAAAGTGTCAACTAGATGGAGCACTCCACAAGAAAGGAAGTGGTTAACCCCAAAAATAATAAGTGGTTATCTCCACTAGTGTCCTCCATGATAATGCTCCAATAATAGAAAGAAAACCAAGCAAGAGCATGCAATGTGCCACGTGTGGCCCTTCAAATATGACATACTCCTCAATAAAATTAATCCATAACCGACTTCAATAAAATAATATGTGCCAAGTCAAAGAGGTGAAGGTGTTATCCAATAGAAGTCAAATGGTGACAAGTGTCACTGAAATATACATGCAATAAAGATGAGAGAGCACCTAGGAGAGGTGCGCCCTAGAAAATTGTACAATGTAACTACCTCAACCACCCAACAAATAATTAAATATCTCCATGTGAAGTGCACCCTTGAAAGAAGTGCCAAAGTGATTAGACCTCATCAATGCTCATGCCAAAATCATGTGTTGTTTTCAAATACCATCAACAGACTTCCCCAAACCAAGTGCACAAGACAGCGTGATCTAGAGAAGTGTGCCAACCTCTCCAACAATAAAATAATAAACTAACCATGTATGCCTTGAAAAGTGTGCCCAAGAGGGAAGCACTCCATCAAAACTCTAAATCTCCTCCAAATAAAACCCCTCCAAATGTGAACAACTACCAAGTGAAGTAGGGGGCTCAAGCAATTAACCTCCAATAAAATAAATGGATTAAATTAACCATTGAATGGTTAAATCAACCTCAACATGTGTGCATAAAGATTAACACTCTTATAAAACCATTGTCCAACCTCTCGATAGTCACCAACTGATTAAATCAACATGAACATGTGTGCTAATGGGGGGGTGCACTTCAACAAGTGTTGTACGCAAATAAGTTATATCTCCTAGCAAAGCCCACCGTGATAACAACACAATGATAAAATAGAAGATCCACATAGGTTTGAACCTAGGGTGCACCACCAAAGGACTATAGCATGATAAATAACTCATCAAACCTTAGTAAAAGGCTTGATCATCAAAGATGTATGTAGTAACACCCTTGTCTAATTTAAACTTAGGAAAAAGTACATCAATGAGGGTACTAACATCATCAAACACATTCCCCCTAGGTGACATCAAGCAAATGTTACAATGCTCGGTCATATCACCTAGGGAAATCCCAAGGAAAAATGCACTACCACATTTGTATTTGTTACACCTCATATTGTATGAGGCTCCACTTTGTGATTTTCATCACATTGATGGAGATTTGTTGTTGGTTCCTTGGAGGTCTTTGGCTTGGGGGAGTCTCACTTCTCCTTAGTTGGATGATTGTGCTTGTTGCTTGGTGGTCTTCTCACATGTGCTTGCCTTGTTGATCACCCCTTGGTTGCATATTTGATGGTTGTTGAGCATGTTGTCTCATTATGGTATGGTACATATGCTTATCTAGGATATGGATGATGGTTCTAGCCCCCCATGGGGTTAGATGATGGTGTCAGGGGTACATGTTTCATGATGTTGTTGGTGTTTCCTAGTGACTTGGTGTATTGATGTATGATGTTGGTGTCACTAGGAGGAGTTCTACATGGTCTTCATGTGTTGGATGTGTGATGGGGAACACACTTGACGATTGGATGGGGTTAGCATTTCTTTATGTCCCCTTCTGATGTTGCTATGGTGGGATGATTCATGTTACCTTTGTGGGATTTTCCTAGGTGATTTAACTTTATGATGTAGCATTTGCTACAAATCACATAC
>SNQJ01S0011407.1:7326-36158 GCA_010110895.2 Picea sitchensis
AATATTACTTTTGCACTCCTCAAAGTCATTCCCCATGTCAATGATTGGTGGGAAACTTTCTGTGAGAAAAAGGAAACAGAGGAACCCTCACTATTTATAGTCACAGCCACCTGGGAATCCTTTAGGGATGTTATTAAGGAACAATACTACCTTGTCGGAAGTTATGACGATTTGTATATCGAATGGACCACACTGTGGCAAGAAAGATACCAAGCAATGCCAGAGTTCACAAATATCTTCCATACATTGTGCACCAAGATGGGTATCAAAGATTTAGAGTGACATTTGGTGCTCAAGTATCGTGGTGATTTACATAGATACATCCATACCAAAATGGAATTTCTAGACATCTCATCCTTGGGCGTAGCCTACCGATATGCCATAAAAATCGAGCAAAAGCTTAAACAAAAGATGCGACAATTTGGTCCTGGGAACCCCTCACAACAAAATTAAGGAAGGGGCGAACCCAACCCACAAAACAAAGGATAGAGAAAAGGTGGAAAATATTAGGACAACCATTCGAAGACGTAAGCAAAGAAGGACACCGGAAAGACAAAGAAAGATATCGGGAAGTGGTGTGACTTCCATAAGAGCCCTTTGCATAACACTATTGACTGTCGCTCAAAGAAGTCATTGGTGGCCGAAGTGAAAGCCTTTGAATCAAATACAGGTTCTGACTCTAAGTCAAAACCAAAAAGGGGAATATAGATCATTGAAGCAGAACCCAGTGCCACTGTTGCTACCACCAAGCTCTAGTCTGGTGAACCAGATGAGATAGAAGAGGCAAGCGCCTCTTCCATTCATAGATGTGGGTAAAAGGAACCCCACTGCATTTCATCGTTGATAGAAGTAGCTAGAATAACCTCATGTTATCATAGGTCATCAAGTGGTTGGCCCTACTGACAACGCCTCACCCACAAACCTACACCATTGGATGGCTCCTCCAAGGAAGCGATCTCCACATCAACCAACATTGTCGACTGTCATATGACATCAAGCCCTTCAAAGATGAGGTATTGTGTGATGTTTCTCCTCTCGAAGTTTGTAATGTTCTTTTGGGAAAACCTTATTTATGGAAGTGTCATGTTGTATATGAGTCTAGGCCTTGTAGTGTTATTATTACTTTGAATAGGAAATTGTATAGGATACCTGAGGCAGTCCCTCCTAGTGATATTTCCTTAATCTCTGCCAAGCAATGCAAGAAGGTCATCTCTCAGACTGAGAAATGTTTCTTCTTCATGATTTTCTCTCAGACTGAGCGAAAGATCGCAACCACATCCAAGGCCTCCATGGCCAATCTCTCCACATAATAGAAGCAAGTGGATAAGGTTGTGGAAGAATACTTAGATATATTCTCCTCTCCTACTGAGGTACTTCTGCACTGCCAGGTCAAGCATCCCATCGATATGACCCTAGGTGCACCGCTACCCAATGGGCCAGTCTACCACCGCTCTCTATTAGAAAATGAGGAGATCAAGAGGCAAATCCAAGAACTGCTCCACAAGGGGCACATACGTCCCATCTCATCTCCTTGTGGGAGCCCAATCATGCTGGTGCAGAAGAAAGATGGGACCTGATGACTCTGCATTGATTACCGGGATCTGAATAAAATCACAGTCCGAAACCGGTACCTGATTCCCTGAATCAACGACCTCCTTGATTAGCTCAGGGGGAACAAATACTTTAGTAACATTGATCTGAATTTTGGCTACCACCAGGTCCCAATAGAACAGACAGATGTATGGAATACCACCTTCAAGTCAAAAGAAGGTCTTTTTGAATGGTTGGTCATGCCCTTTGGTTTCACAAATGCTCTAGCAACTTTTACGAGGATGATGGATGATATCCTACGACCTTTCACCAATAATTTTGTAGTGGTGTATTTGGATGACATCCTCATCTACAACAAGACTTGGGCGGAACACCTGCAACATATTAAGTAGGTTCTACACACCCTACGACAGAACAAACTATATGCAAACTTGGAAAAATGCTCCTTCGCATTGGACAGGGTCCATTACTTAGGCTACATCATTGATCGACATTGTGTACATGTGGATCCAACCAAGATCCAAGTCATCCGTGATTGGCCAGCCCCAACCACACTCACTAAACTTCAGAGCTTCTTGGGCCTCACCAATTTATATCGCATGTTCGTGTTGGGATTCTCTTATATCGCATGGGCCCTTAGCCAAGTAACTAGGGGTGGCGATAAGGAAAAAATTGTCTGGGGTCTGTCCCAACAACAATCCTCCGATGACTTTAAGAATCGTTTTTGTTCATCCCTAGTACATTCATTACCAGACCTACACCATCCCTTTGAGATCGAGACAGATGGTTCAAACTATGTTGTGGGCGTCATTCTAACTCAACACAACCACCCTGTGGCATATCATAATGAGACACTGTTAGATGTTGTTTGTAAGTACCCTATTTAAGACAAAGAAATGTACTCCATTGTGAAAGACCACTGCTAGTGGAGACATTACATTCTTGGGAAGGAGACAATCATCCACACTGATTACAAGCCACTATAGTTCATGAAGACCCAACGGAAATTGCAGAATGACTGCCATCAGAAGTGGTCCACATAATTACAACGGTTCCACCTCAACATCAAGTATAAAACAGGAAGTACCAACCAAGTTGTTGATTGCCTCAGCCGACCTCCAGTTGTGACACTCACTACGATGCTAGACTCTTATAGCCACGAGACCTCCAGATGGCCCCACCTCTACGATACATACCATGTCTTCTCCACCACCTACCAAATGTTGGGTGTAAACTCAATGGTCGCTAATTTCCATCTTCAATATGGGTTGTTGTGTCATCTAGGCCATATTTGTGTTCCATCAAGTGAGCGGGAGAAGATGATTTGGGAATCTCACTACAATTGGGTGGCAGGACACTTTGGCATCAAAAATACAGTGGCAGTGCTGCAAAAACATTTCTACTGGCTGAAACTTCGATAGGATGTTGGCAAGTCTATCAGGTCATGTATCGCCTGTGCTATTTCTAAGCCAACCACTAAGAAACATGGCTTGTACACCCCTCTTCCTACTTCTGACAATTCATGGGAATCCATATCAAGGGACTATATGTCGAGCCTCCTATCCACCAAGAGGGGAAATGATTATGTTTTTTTAGTTGTTGATCACTTTTCCAAGATGGTGATTCTATCCACCTGAAGAAGAAAATCACAGCAAAAACCACTGACAAGCTCTTCTTTGAATGAGTATGGGTACATTTTTTGATCCCACAAATCATTATCTCAGACCATGATAGTTGGTTCCTTAGCACATTTTGGTCGATCCTCTGGTCACTGTTGGATACCAAGCTCACCAAATACATTGCCTTCCACCCCTAGATAGATGGCCAAAATGAGGTCATCAATCAGATGATCGTACATATCCTGCACATGTACAATTCAAAACACCCCCACACATGGGATGGGAGTCTTCCCTATGTCCATCATAGCTACAATCAATCCCTGCATAGCTCAACTGGACACAACCCCTTTCAGGTGTGGTTGGATTCCAACCATTGGGCCCCATGAATGTTGCACTACCCCTAGTGACCACCTCGACCGACTCGTCCCCTGCTCCACCAGAAGATGATAAAGCCACTCGGTTCATTGAGCAGATCCAACACATCTACCAACAAATTCAGGATATTCTACAGAAGTCTAATGCCAATTATAAGCATCTCCATGATCAACATATGGTGCCACATAAGTTTCAGGTGGAAGACAAAGTTTGGTTTCACTTGCAGAAATAAGACCTTACAGGGCCCCATCGAAAGCTTCGCCCACTCCATTATGGGCCGTAAACCTTCACCAAGGATGTGGGTGACAATGATTTTGAGCTCAACATTCCCCATTTCCTTGGCCAACACCCAGTCTTCAACGTGGCTCTCCTTAAGCCATATTTCCCACCATTATTGGACACCTTAGAGATGGTAGAGTAGTTGAAACCAACATAGCTCAACCCTGACTGCATGCAACAGGAATCTAGTGATCAGATTTTGGAAACACATATCAAGGGCACTCGACAACAAAGGATCCATATTTATTGAGTCGTCAAAGCAGGGCAGCTCCTGCAACAAGGCAAGTGGCTCACCTGGGGATAAATTCAACATAAATTTTCTCATTGTTGGCCCTTGAATAAGTTTTGGGAGATTCTTGTTCATGTTGACCTATTTTGGGACTTTGATAGCCCATCGAAGGCAGAGCACAAGACGAAGCAGAGATCACGGGATCTTAGCCCCTTTTTGGGTCCTTATTTGGATTTGGGAATATGTAATGGGTATGGGATGTCGACCCATGGGTTTACCCATGTTTAGGCCTATTTTGTAAAATATAAATAAATGTCTAGGCAATGTAAGAATGAATCGATGTGATGAAGTGTTGATAAGATAAGTGCTAAGTGAAAGCATGGTTTGTATATGCTTTTTTCATACTATGAGAGGCTTGTAGAGCTAAGTGCAAGTGGTTGTAATAGACAGTGAAGGGCTTTGTGTTGTAATGCAAGGAAGAAGGATCTAGTGAGCTGCACAAATATTTTTTCCTATGCGGAGTAGGTTTTTTGTGGCTCTTTGCATATAGATGACTGATTGAAGCTAATAAAAAAGAAGAGTTGGTGGACATATCCCCAAGGTGGGGGTGAACCACGTAAATACTGTGTTATTCTTCTCTGTGCGATGTTCTGATGTGTTTATGTCTTTCTTTATCTGTTAAGTTCTTGATATAGATAGATAGATAGATAGATAGATTAGTTTATGCTTTGTGGTAATGAATTACATACATGTAGATCTGACCTGTGTGCATATGTTAAGTTCTTGAATCAGTTAGATCTAATCTATTTCTTTATGCTAAGTGTTTAGATATAGTATATCTGGGTGAATGGTGTGATGCTTTGTTTTATCTACGAAGTAGATATTGGTTAAGTATTGATGAATGTTAACTGTTAAGTTCTCTAATAAATACTAGAATCACAGATCTATGTCCCAACTAAGGTTGCAAACATATGAGTCCTGCAACCACCCCTGCCTCTACCTCGGGTGAGACTTCATCTGCTCTGCAGGTGTTTTCGAAAGGGCTGGTAGTTAGTGTTTTGTTGGTGTGTTTTTGTAGCGTTGAACCTTGGGTCTACCCCTATGCCAAAAAATGGTTTCGTTGCCGGGACATGAAACTATGATTGTTGGGAACTGAGAAAGAAGAAGCTTTGTGCAAATATTCATCCTGAAATTGTGAAAGATCTGTGCGTAGGCCTATTGCTCTAGTGTGCAATACTCTACTTAGTTTAAAAATCTTTGTGCTAAAGAAAAGAAGTCCAATATGAAGAAAAGAGGTAAGATCTGAAAGCTCTGTGCTCTGATAAAGGTAAGAATAGAGAAAAGTTCTAGATCTGAAAATCTTTGTTCTCTATAGAAGTAAGATAAGTGAATTTTTTTGTTTCAATAGTATAGATCTAGGTATGTTTGATAGATTTTTTCCTAGCTTGAAAACTAGGGCATTAGTAGATGAAATAAGATTTGATATGAGTAGATATAATAAGAATAGTGAAAGATATGTTATACCTATGCATAGAAAGAATGTTTGGACTGACAAATGGATGCAGGATCCTAGAAAGAATTTGTTGTAGGTTAGGCCCTATGATCCTTGCACATAGTGTAGGAAAGGTTGGGGATCATTTAAAAGAAAGAGAGGATTATCCCTCTTTTATAGTTGCAGAAGACCGAGACATCTTGCAAAGGAATGCCCTGGGAGAATACCTAGTTGTCTTTGTTGTAAATCTATGAACCATGAAGTATTGGATTTCCCTAGAATGATTTATAAAGTTGAAAGAATGAATCTGAATTAGGAAAACCCTAAGGCAGATCTAGAAATGGCAGAACCCCGAAAAGAATCAGAAAAATTATTTTTACAGATAAAAGAAACCCTGAATGAGCATCGACATGTTAGATTATTAGAAATATTCAAAGAAAAAGAATTCCTTGAAGCAAGAATAGGAGACTTCGATGTTGACTGTGTTCTAGATGAGGAAACCCAGGTGAATATTATGACAGAAAGAACTTGGGAAATTTTAGGAAGGCCTGCTATGATTCCCTCATTAGGAAGAATGGGACTATTCAAAGGAAAATTGATAACCCTCTGTGGAAGACTTACCAAGCTACCTATGATTGTCAATGGAACTTCGATAATGGAATATTTTGAGATTATTAAATTTATCAAGAACAACGCCCCATTTACTATGTTGCTCAGAAAACTATGGATTGAAAGAGATCAGGCCAGAAGGAAAGAAGAAGAAGAATTTTTAGAACAGAAGAAGAAAGAGTTAAAAGAATTCATGACTAGAAGGATCACTCACTTGATTGAAGAACAAAAGAGCAGATCAAATCTATTTAACACCAGAGACTCAGACATCGAAGTTACAAGAACACTAGAAAACCCACAGAATATCGAAGTACCTATTCCAGATAAAGAAAAAATATCACCTTCGAATCTTAGGAAAGAATCTCAACAACACGAAGTAATTGTGTCAAAAGAAGATAAGAATCAACATGGAAAAAGGCATACCGAGACGAAGATCACTGGAAATAAGGCTAGAAAACTAAGTAAGAAGAGGGATAAGATCGAAAAGTTGTAGAAAGAACCAGAAGGAACCTCACAGAAGGAAAATTTGCAAAATTGGAGCTTTGTCGGGATTTCAGAACAACGACACATGACACTTCACCATGGCGAAGAAATATAGCCATTGGAGACATTGTAATTGTTCGGCCGACCCTCCGAACGGAAAGAAAGGAAATTATGGTTCGCCATCAAACTGTTGGACCATGCCATAATGAACATAACCGAGTTAATGAAGTCTTCATACCCGTTTCAAGTCACTCGTTGCCGAGTTACCTATTTATCCTGTCGCACCATGCACTAAGAACACTTTTTCTAAACGTGGATTTGAGCTCACAAACTTATTGATTTTATACATTGACTATTTTGTTGTTGCCTTCTATCTCATTATAGTGTCTAAGTTACCCTTGAACCTGAGATTTCCAACCCTGAGTATGTATGTCGGACGAGTTGAGCGTTGTAGAGAGAGTTGTTGAAGAAAATCTAATCAACCTGATGAATGAAAGATTCATTTCTATGTCTACAGGCGTACAAGCATCACCGACAAGAGGACTGCAAGCTTCTCCGTCGACTGCTCACAGATTCAGACAATCCCGACCATCCAATGAAAAGTGAACCAAGCACAGGGATGACTTAGCGAATGAAAAATTGATCCCGACTATATTACCCACCTACATACCACCTTTGAGTGGCACAGTAAATCGAGACAACGTACCTAGATATTTTGAGTATGCCTCGGTCACTGCATACCTCCCGAAGGGGATCCATGCAGTTCGAGTAGACCAAGATAATATTGCAGTGTTGAAGTTCAGCGACTTCAAAATTGGATATCGCAAGGTTTATGTTATGCTCGCCCCACATAAGTACTTGACTAGGACTAAATTGAAAAAATCAAAGATCGTCCCTCAGCAGTGGACTATGGACCTTGCATAGTCCACCCTGTTGAACGTCATGAAGATTCCCCACTTCGAAAGACACCATGAAGTTAATGAATGTGTCAAGTTGTTGTTGTCTTGTTACCATGGTGGTTACTTGTGGATAAATCGTCGTATAACGATTGATCAGACACTGATCCATAGGATCACAGGCCTAAGTATGCAAGGACCTGACCCACAGGACTTTTATCCAGGAAAAGTTGTCGATCACTCTCTAGCTTAGAATATCAAGGACACTTACGGTGATGTCGAGAAAGGAACACGAGGCCATAAAGTAGCTTCTATCCAGAGTGGCATAGTGTGCCTCACCTGTTAGATGATTCCAGGGAAGTTAGTAAGAAAGAATCGACCTACCCAAGTCACAGACTTTGTAGTCGACCTCGCAGGGAAGTGCGCGGAATCTCTCCAGATGAACTGGGCAAAGTACCTGGTGCACCAGTTGGAACTCGACTACAAAGAAGCACAGAATCAAGGATATTAATTTCATTTCAACTAGCTCTTGATTCTGATAACTTTTATTTCCTGGGAGATGCCAGAAGGTGCGACCTTCCTGGACATCAAGCCTTTTGAACCATTGGCCGCGAAGTTCAACACACTGTGGTACTCAAATGATATGAATAAATAGTGGTAGTCAAATGTTGTTTTTCATACCTATTACAACCAGTTGAAGACAACCATACAATATGAGCCTCACATGACTCCAAACGCTCTACACCGGTTCCTAACTTTGATGAAGTTCAACGCAGATCAAAATTTCATTTATATTACAACGCGCGTTGATGAACACAAGAAACAAATCCAGTCCTACTACAAGATGACATAGGAGGACTTGGAGGAGATCACTAAGGACTGGTCAACGAGCCTCCTTATTCCAACAGACCCTGCAGAGATATCCTACATAGACAACCCAGAAACAACGCATGATACATCTAGGCCTAGAAAGATAAAATATATCGAGGAGGTCCAAGAGATAGAAAGTGCATCCGTGAAGACTACTTCCATATCACCAGAGAAAGGAGGTGATGGTGAAGATTTGAATGACAAAGAAGTCGAGTAGAAGCAAGGAGACGAGGTCGATCCCCTGAAGAAGAGGAAAGGTTCACCTCCAAAACCTTCCTCCTGGAAGAAATCAAAAGCCTCCATGACCAAGATACAGACCATCCTCACCTACGATGACTTCGACTTCCTCATAGCAGCCCTGCAAGATGCTTTGTTGGAAATAATAGAGAAGCAAGAAGCAAAGCAAGAGGAGATATATGATCGAATTGAGACTGAACTCCGAGGGGTACAACAGGCCCTACAGTCCAACCACACAGTCTCCACTGTGCAACTACCATCATAAGCACTTGAATTGGGAGACGAGTCAGCTCAACTCCATCGCCTAGTCGATCCATTTGAATCTTGCCTTCGACAAGCACAAGAAGAAACAGAGAAAGCCACCCAGGATTTGACACAAGTCCAAGGAGTACTCGTAGAGAAACGCAGTGCTGCAGAACAGGAAAATCTTTCTCTCCAAGCAAAGTTTGATGCAAAAAAATCTCAACTACAGCAAGAAAAGGAACAGTTTCTCGGGGATAAAATTGAAGTAAAAGAGGCGGTCAACATAGCACTTCACTTTGTGATAGTTGTAGAAATCAAGGCAAAATACCGAGTTGTACAACAGGTGAACCAACTCACAGAAGACATCCAAAAGCTACAACAATGTATAGCATATTTCGAGCTATGCACTATACCTAAGACCCTACAATATGTAAGAGACCAAAGAGAAGCAACCGCCTGGAGCACATTTGAAAGGCTAAAGGCTCTTACCCTGGAATGTAAGAAACTCACCGATTGCAGTGCCCAGACCCAAGAAAAACTCATGGAGAACCCATAATTGAAGGAACTGGAGTCGCAGCTCCAAGAGGCGAAGTATCAAGCTGACAAGATACAGGCGCATCTAAAGTCCCTGTCAGTTGTGGAAAGAATGAAGCACTCCCAAGAGCAACGCACTACACAAAAAAAATCCATACTATCCAGAGAAGAGTTATAGAAGTAACTCATAGGATCCAAACCATACAAGACAAGGCCTGCAAAGTGTTTACAGAGGTAGAATGCCAAGGAGCAGAGATAGAATAGGTTTCCACTATAGTTGAACAGTGTCTAGAGGGACCTATCAATGATGAAATCATCCAAGAGTTTACGTAACAGGATGTTGTAGCATAGCATCAATTCGAAGTAGCTCAATCCAAGCTCGAGGCTTTCGAAGCAGAACTAGTCAGACCAGAGTGACTCAGGATGATTCACATGTGAGTGTTGGGGGGCGGTTGGCCCTTGACCAAGTTTTGGGAGATTCTTGGTCATGTTGACCTATTTTGGGACTTCAAAAGCCTGTCGAAGGTGGAGCACAAGATGAAGAAAATATCGTGGGATCTCGTACCCTTTTTGGGTCCTTCTTGCGATTTGGGAATATGTAATGGGTATGGGATGTTGGCCCATGGGTTTACCCATGTTTAGGCCTATTTTGTAAACTATAAATAGATGTCTAGGGAATGTAAGAATGGGTCGATGTGATGAAGTGTTGATAAGATAAGTGATAAGTGTAAGCATGGCTTGTAGATGTTGTGTGCATACTATGAGAAGCTTACAGAGCTAAGTGCAAGTGGTTGTAACAGACTGTGAAGGGCTTTGTGTCGTAACACAAGGAAGAGGGATCTAGCGAGCTGCGCAGATCTTCTGTCTTATGCAGAGTAGGGTTTTTGTGGCTCTGTGCATATAGATGACTGATTGAAGCTAATAAAGAAGAAGAGTTGGTGGACATAGCCCCAGGGTGGGGGTAAACCACGTAAATACTATGTTATTCTGCTTTGTACGGTGTTCTGATGTGTTTATGTCTTTCTTTATCTGTTAAGTGCTTGATATAGATAGATAGATAGATCAGTTTATGCTTTGTGCTAATGAATTGCATACATGTAGATCTGACCTGTGGGCATATGCTAAGTGCATGAATATGTTAGATCCGATCCATTTCTTTATGCTAACTTCTTAGATACAGTAGATCTGGGTGAATGTTACGATGCTCTGTTTTATCTGCAAAGTAGACATTGGTTAAGTATTTATGAATGTTAATTGCTAAGTGCTCTAATAAATACTAGAATCATAGATCTATGTCCTAGCTAAGGTTGCAGACATCTGAGTCCTACAACCACCCCTACCTCTACCTCGAGTGAGACTTCATCTTCTCCACAAGTGTTGCCGAAAGGGACGATAGTTAGGGTTTTGTTGGTGTGTTGTTGTAACGTTAAACCCTGGGTCTACCCCTATGCCAACACTCATCTGATGGGGGAACTCAACGAAATGGAGACCATTGCTTCCTAAGGAGGGAGGATTGATCCAGGCGGATATCGTTGGCCACCCACCTTTTCCAACTCGCTCAAAACAATTTTCTGGCAATTTTGGCAATTTACTATTTTTTGTAGCTTTAACTTCCGAGGCCATTTTGAGGGCCTAAATAAAGGTTTTTTGGGATTGAGCTTCTCAATGATAGTCGAAGGCATGATTGATGCCTCAAAATGAATCTCTTCAACGATACCTTTCCAATGGGCTATCGTGCGCCTAAAACAAAGATCGTATGCAAAATTTACGACCCTGAGAAGTTGATGTATTGACTTACCCAAATGGGGCCGACGTGACTTTTGGTGCTTCATCCCCTAGGGTTAGGTTTTTGGATGTCTAGGGTTTTTGAAATTCCTGTTTATTGTAAAAATGACTTCAGAGCCTCATTGTAAGCATCTTATTGTGAATGAGTGCAACCATCACATCTCTTCTCAGAGATAAGCCACCACCATTCCAACAATCTTGTTTTCCACTGCATTTTACAGTTTCATCTTATTTCGTTATTGAAGAGAAAACCAATTTTACTGTATCTCTGTTATTCTGTGTTATGCATATTTTAATAATCTATATTAGTTTCATTCTTCTCATAAAATTCAGATCAATCAATCATGTAAACCTACTGTTGGAAGCAAGGAGGTCTGTCATTAAGGCATGCAGGTCCCAAGGTACTAACTGGTTTCTAAGTATAACTCCTGGATAATGTGTTGAAGTCAATGGGAAAAGATTCATTGAATGAGTTCCATGATGTATCCCCCATCATCGACATGAAACAAACACAAGAAAGTGATTTAATATGGTGGATAAAATGAGTATGGACTGACATAGGAAATGGAAACTAGTAATATTGTAGATGGATGGTTTGAAGTGAAACTTCCCTTAAACGTTATGAGGCATGATAACTGACTTGGCAGCATTGACTCGATGAGTACCAAGAACATAGTTTGATGGTAATAAGAACACTCTTCAACTCGAATGAAAAAGTATCGTGATACAAGGAATTGGTACGACTCAAAGACAAGTAGATTACCCAACTGTAAGATGAGACATAAACATGTGCCATGTTCAAGGGAGACAATAACTTCCATAAAGGATTCCAAAAAATTGACCCACTTCCTTCAATTTCCCCCCATCTAGATAGATAAGTAACTCTTTCTTTTTTAACGATATTGAAGAGGATAATAGGTGTTTGGTATATCTCATCCTTTAGATGAGTCCCTCAACATATGTTTAATGAACCTGAGAAAAGAGGGGTTCGGGGGGGTGGGTCCATGGGAAAAAAAGGCTTAAAAATGATAGTTACCATGACTATTAGGGTGAAGAGAGGAATCCAATGGGAAAGGTCCCCAACAAGGGTGATGATGGGACCACTATATATATATATATATATATATATATATATATTACTTCTACGGAGTTATACTCTAGCCTGAAGAATATTGTAGTGACGACATGCCCAAATTGTTAATAGGAAAAATTGTGTAGGAATTTCACAACTAGAATGCAAGAGGTAGGGTTGCACAATAAGATATCCCTTCTATTCCTTTTGTGTTTTGTTCCATTCCCAAAGGTTAGGGTTTTCAACGTTCCTATAGAAAAGGGTTTTCCTTGTGCTATAGCTCTCTGATATACATGCAGGGACAAATAATATTACTTGTCCCAATATCCCAGAGCACCAACTAAGGAGGATCAACCATACACTTAGCAATACTACTTGATTACCCAGTTACTAGATATTATCTTACTGAGTGTTGTTCTCGATGTCACTATAACAGTCAAGTAGTCGATCGACTAATCTAGAGATGGTTTCAGGAGACCTAGGGGACTCTTGTTATACCTAAAGATACGTCGGAGTGATGGCCATGTACAAATTATTTCTGATGTGGTGCTACTAGAAGGGGTACCAATAGGGGTTATAGAGGTTTCCAAGTTTATTTCGAGTAACCGTGTGAAATCGTTTGTATTTCCTTTGTGTATTCATCCCTAGCCACAATTTTACCCGTTGAATGAAAGACCTTTGTGCTTTAAAGATGATGGCAGTACATGTCTCTACCCTTAAAAAACGTTCCCACAATTTCTACAAAGGAAAGTTCTTTGATACCACTTGTAAGGTACCAAATGTATTATAACTAGCACAACAACAAAATAGTTGTTGGTGAACGCCGAAAGGTTAAGAAGATGAAACAAATCCTTAAAAGAATATATTAATCTTTATTATCTATTAACAAATAAATTGTTAGACTTCATTTATCTGGTGTTAATATTTTAATTTATGTTAATCGCTTAAGTGGCAATCAGTGAGCTATCAAAGTAATTTTTAAATATGATTAGGTAAATGTAAAAAAGTAAACACATAAATTGATGTCTTTATAATAGCTAGGAAGTTAATGATTGAAATCACAACCATTTATTTTGTGTGACTACTAAGAATATTCCAGCCATATTTAATCATGTCCATAGAAAACTTATTAAGCACTAAACCCCTATTAAATCTTCCCATTGTCAATAGGTGTACGCCTTTCAGCATAATAAGCAAAAACATAAATATTACAAAAAATACTAGTGGAATAACAAAATATAGAGAATAAAAACACCAACAATGATACCTTTATTAACAAAAATCCAAGTTCACTTGTCTCTTCTAGGTGAAACCTCCAATAGAGCAGATCTCTATTACAATAATTCTCGAGAAAATACTTTCTCATGCCTTCTACTCCTATTTATACTAATTATATCTTCTAAAGAACATTCTAGAGGAATATCTTTCTATAAGTTGAAGCTTTTGTTAAGCCTTCTTACATTAGACTTGTTCACATTATTAAATAGGCATTTTTAACTAATGTCAGCCTTTATTACATAGAAATTATATTATTATAACTATGTGAGGGGTTACAAAGGTTAGGTCCCTAACATAGTTGGCATGGTGATTGAACATAAACTCTTTGCATAATTTCCTAAGGAAATATAGAGGAACCTCACTATTATTGTAAGGAGTTTTTTCAAAAACCATAAACCACCTATCCATCCAACTCTTCTTTAATGGTTGGTAGGTGCACCAATCCATACAAATGTCTCTCTTTGTGATTGGTGGCTCTAGTCTAGTTATATGATTAATGAAAAGTTTCATCAATTCTTGTATTGTAATGTAGCATCCCCAACCCCAAGTTGGTCCATACCACTCAATGATTCTGCCTATAATACCATCTAATTTATAAAATGCTCTGCATATGCAACAATTATGCAATGCAAAAAACATACAATTCATGCATCAACATGCATAGTAAAACATACAAAATTTATATAAGAATTCACACAGTAGATAGCATAACAAAATAGATAAAATAACACTTAGATTTTTAATAATTCACCAACTGTGTGCAGACCTCAGACTTTCCTCCCAGCCATAGACTCTCCTGCTCATAAACTCTCAGGACTAGCTCACCCTCGAGATGATGCTAGAAACTCCACCAGAGAAGGCTTCCTAAGAGAGACTAAGGTCTAATCATCACAATAAAACTCAGGTCAAGGTTCCAACTACTACAACTAGCCTACAACCTCTCATTTCCCACAACCTGTCCCACCCTAGGAAGTGTACCCCTTCTCTTCTCAACAGTCCTTTGATTGTCCCACTTCCCTTCCGGGGCTTTAGCAACATGTCAAATAGAAAGTCTCAGAGATTTGTAACTATTTCCCAACACATAGGGAAAACGATTCCCAACAGTTCTCTCACCCAGAGAGAATTCTCACAAGCCTGACAACCTGCCTCTACAATATAAACACAATATTGACAACCTGCTTCTTCAACTCAAACTACCGAGGTTTACAAGATATAATCACCTCCCCAAATATCCCAAGTACATGTATGAATGGTGATAGAAGGAAGGTACAAATGGTGAGATTGAATGAGAGAATAATCCCTGAATGATGAGAGAGTGATGGAAAATACATCAAGTTATTTCTTTAAGTATGCATGTTCCCAACTTCACACCTGTCACACTAGGAACTACCTTGGGCTCCACTTGTGGTACATACCCTCAGCCCACCCACCTTTTAGAAACTTAGGATATAAATATATCCCACACTTAAACTTTAGGAAATATTAACATAATATCCCTTTGGGCTTAAGCCTCCTTGGCTTAGCCCCTCTTCCTAGACTCTTAGCCCCCTTTGCTTTCTAGTGGAGTTTTATCCCACATACTCTTTTGTCTAATTAGTATGCAACAATGATGTATTTTTATTAATAATTTGAGTGTTATTACATATTAAAATGATAGGCCCGTTGACCTTTTAGAATCTAGGCTCTCGGACCTAAGAATCACATAGGCACTCTGGCCTCAAAACATATATACAAAGGCACTCTGGCCCAAAATGTTCTGGCTCACTAGACTATATGTACATTTACAATTGGGTTCGACCTAGGGGTATTACATGTAATGTTTAAGTCTTTCACTTGGTTTTTATCTAGGCCAGTCCTGTAAAATTTAGACATCCTAGTGTTGTAATCATAAATATTACTTAGTTGTCCTTGGGCACTTGCAACGAACAATACGATGGTGTCCAAGGAAATAGTTAATGACAATAGGGAGGGCTCTCTAGTACTCTGTAAGTCATCAACAAGAGATCTAAGACACCTCAACCCTTCATCAATTTCCATGTTTACATTTGTTGGTTGTGGGTTGGGGTTTACTGTGCCTTCTTGTGGTGGTGTCGGGTTTTGGTTTTCTCTAGGTTTCATGTTGATTATGTTTGCTGCAATTTATTAATGCAATTTATATAAATTAGGTTAATTTTTTTAAGATTTAAATAGTTTAGAAAATTAAAAAAACATGAAATTACATGTGAATACCTATCTAGAATACCCTAGAGACGATGGTGGGATCATGTGGACACATCGTTAGAAAATCCCATGGATTCAATTTGCTCAATCGGTCCTCAAACACATGCATGGTCGATCTATTGGGGAAATAGACCAATCACATTCCTTTTTAATTGGTCCCAATAGGAACATGCATGTATTCCTAGAGCGTGCACATTCTAAAGAACGTGTGTGCATTCCTACTAAGGAGCCAAGTTGGTTCAGGGTTTTCCAAGCTAGTCACATCATAAACGCGTGCATGTTCTCAAGAACGTGCACGCATTCTTGTGTGAGTGCATTCATGCTTACCCTATTGCCACTATTTTCTCCACCATCTTCATGCGTACACTCGAGAATCTTTGGCCTATGAGTGTAATATGGGAATTATTACAACTTTTTTCACACCATGGATGGGTCTCGAGGTTTTGTTTATGGTCCAAGGAGAAATACCAAATTCTTAAGGCCTAAAAGAAAATATACTTTTAAGGTTCAGAGACCATGAACATGGTCTCAAACTACCAAAAAGACCCTATAATTAAAATAAAAACTTTAACGGTCCATGAGAGTAATAAGGGAACCATTACAAGAATTTGTAAACCATTGATGGATCATAGGGCATAGAACATGGCTCATGGATGAACATTGTTATGTTAGGACCTAAAATATTCCTTTAAGGGTAATGGGCCATGCAAAGGGGTTCTAAACCAACACATGGGAATTGCAGAGACAATTTGTAGCCCACAAGTGTACCATGGGTACCCATACAAAGTTTAATGCACCATATTTGGGTGTTAGGGCCATGGTTGGTTCCAAGCATGAAAATGGTGCGTTGGGGCCAAAATATGCTTATTGGTCTAATATTTGTCCATACACGGGGGTCCACAATCACCTTGAAAATACATTGTAAGTGGATTTTTTGTTCCATGAATGTATATATGTGCCATTAAGAGATTTTTTTCATTATGAATGGCCTTTAAGTATGTGTACATGGTCTATGGATGAAAATGAATATCTTAGGGACTAAAAGATTTTTTTATGGATCATGGACCATGCACGACGTCGCAAACCACCTCGGAGGCTCTATAAAGTGAATCTTTATCCCACAAATCTAATATGGATGTTGTTACAAGGTGTTAAACACCACAACACTATATCAAGGTCTTTATCACGAATTGAGAATATAAACATAGGTCATATGGGTGTTATTACAAGGTGTTGTGTGCAAGTGATGGATTGTAGGGATTTAACCATGGATTGAGGACTAAATTAGAGTCTTAGGCACTAAATGAAGCTTCTAGGATTCATCTATAAGGAATGGCACTCTATACCACCACTCATGACCTATACAATGCATGTTTATCTTACAAATATCATATGTGTATCATTAAAAGGTTTTGCACCTAAGGGATGGGTTGAGGCCCTAGTGATAGTCTTGGGAGTAAAAATAATGGTTGTAAATGTTGATGAGTCCTTTTTATTTTCTTGAAAATAGAAAAGAATTATGTAAAAATGTCAAAATTTAAAATAATATGTATGTAGATATCTCCAACATCTATCCAACTACCTAAATAACACTAAAAGCCAAGATTAAAATACAAAGTTATGACAAAATTACCACCCTTAAAGGTCTAATTTATAAATAAATCTATTTTTTATATTTATTTATAACTTATTTATTTTTTCAAATTTCTATCAATATCTTTATTTTTTATAAATATTATACATATATACACCTATTTTGAAATGTCATACATATAAGTAAAACTGCATATTCATTTCTTTTTTTACTTATAATGACGTAGATATAAGTAAGACTGCATATTCATTTCTTTCTTCCTTATCATATATTAAATTATAATATGACTTTTTCATTTAAAAAATATATATTTTGTGCCACTACATATTGAAATTTGTGCCATTTTGTATAAAAAATTTATATCATTTGAATATTAAAATACTACATTAATATAAATATAATTAAACATGACTTATGTGCTTGTGTATCACCTTTATTATATTCAAAACCTTTATTATTAAGATTTAAATGGGTACAGTTATACCTAGTTCAACCAAAAAAAAATTAACTTCACAATTCTTTCAAACAAGAATTATACCTTCACCAATTCACCGATCAAAACAATTTATTTACCAACTCATCTTACTGTTCTTCCCAAAGAAAACAAATAATACCCCGAATTTTAACCAAAACATCGCGAAAGGACGATAACACTCGATATCATTCGAATCATAAAAGTTTTATCAATATGATTTGAACCACAAAAGTTTTTCTTTATATAAAATTTTCCCGAAATGGAAAGAATCGCCTTGAAAAAAATTATTACAGGATGAGTGAGAATCTCTCACCAAGCTACTGCTGAACGAAATTATGATAGATAATAAAAACCGTGATGGTCCAGAAAGAGTGAAAATAAAATAAGTTCGAAAACTTCAGGTGTGAGAGAGATGATGTTATGTACGACATCTCATGATTTATTTCTTCTTCACACAAATCGATGTCAATTATTGTGGCGTGACGTACATTGTGATGCAATTGCTATTCAAAATGTGGTTGCAAATTATTGCAATCTCTGTATGTGCACTTTTAAATGAATGGAGACATCCACGATGCTGCAAATTCAATGTTTGGAGCACTAAGTAACTGTTCCATATGCTGTATAACTGTGAATCAAATTATGAGAATTTGCAGCACTAAGTAACTGTTCTATATATGCTCTATAACTATGAATACGGACTGAATCCTTATCGTTGCAAGTTCAAAATGGCAACCTGCTCCAGGTCCAGCAAACATGGACGAAGCAACGGATTTGTGATTCCGTCAGATTTGATATAGTGAAGTAAGCAACCATGCCGAACGATGGCCACAGATTAAGTCTACTGGCTGCCACTATAACCCAAGAGTATTTGGTAGATTTGATCTGGTCTAGGTCGATTTGGTCTAGGTCGATTTGGTCTAGACCCCTAATAAAAATTACTATAACCCAAGAGTATGCAGTAGATTTGATCTGGTCTAAGTAGATTTGGTCTAGGCCCTAGATCAAGTCTAATAATAACCACTATAACCTAAGAGTATAGTGAGATCAAATCTACTGGCTGCCACTATAACTCAAGAGTGTCTGGTAGATTTAATCTGGTCTAGGTCCCAGATCAAGTCTAATAAGAACCACTATAACCTAAGAGTATATCCAACAGTTCCGTCAGATTTGATATAGTGAAGTAATCAAGTATGTCATTGGCTTTCTGATAGTATCAGAAGGATGGTCACTTATATAGTGAGATCAAGTCTACTGGCTGCTACTATAACCCAAGAGTATCTGGTAGATTTGATTTGGTCTAGGCCCCAGATCAAGTCTAATAAGAACCACTATAACCTAAGAGTGTATCCAACAATTTGCAAGTCAAATATATACCTTAGCAAAAGTGTCTAAACCCGGGAGTGAACCTCTATCCAAATATCTTCTACATCATGAACCTGGGGTTTGGATAGCAGTAGGTTGTTCTCAGGCAAGTTTTTCTGTTTGATTTTGCGAGAAATCCTATGATGAATGGTTGGATCTCCGAATTTGAGTGGATAAGTTTGTATAATCTTAGTGTCTTAGGGGTTTTTCAGCATGCTGAATCCATTTATGCATTCAAAAATACAATTTAAACAACATAAAATATAGATTTTGTCCAAATTTACATGACCAAATTCCGACCAAAAAACCCAAAAGTAAAACGTTTAGCCAACTCTATTTGAATAGAGTAAAACAAAGTCCATTTAGAATTGAACCACATTTTAAGAGCGTCCTTCAGCATACACTAAATTTGGTTTATAATCTTTGAATTATAATATAACTATAAAATCAAAGGCTTTTTAAAATCACCCAGCAGAGAACTGGAACGTTTAGAAGCGTCCTTTTCCAGCATATAAGGAGTTTGGTTTATTTGGTATGTGGGCAAACTCTAATCCAGATTTAAATTTTCAAAAAATTCATATCAAATTTATAAAAAATTATCCTTTCACTACAAAATTAGGCATATAAGAGCTCCAAGATTTTATTTTTGTTAAAAATATTCCAAAGACAGGGCACACAGAAGGGTTGCCAAATTATAGGGTTCTTGTCACGTTGCTTTTTGGGATTTGGTGTTGATGAACCGTTCCGAAAGCAAATATTTCCAGAGAAGATAACATTCAGTCTGGGTTCGGTTTCTGCGAACGATGATGGCAGACAAAATGTGGAGCTTTTCTGAAATAGCCTTTTCCATTAGTAGGGTTCAGTTACAGACATGCATCATGGCTGTTGAAGTTGTATTATTTCTATTTTAAGCTGATCCCCAACTGTTTTTATTGATTCAAGCTCCCTGGCTTGAGGAGCTTGTACTGTTTCTCCCTCTCGCTGCGTTGTTCTTGCCTCGCCATCATGGCTAGAATGTACGCCATAGAAAACATAAAATATGACGGCTATCAGACTCCATAGGCCGAATCTTTCATAGGATTTTTTATCCAAGCTACTCAATAAGAAGACTTTGAGAAATATAGAAGCTGCAGGGAGCCATGGCATTAGAGGGACTCCCCAATCCTTAGGGTGGTGTGCAATGGGCAGCCACAACTGAAACCCAGCGATTAACGCAACCGAAATGCTTCCAAACAAGAGCAAACCCCACCACCCGTCCTTATACAGCTGCCAGAAAAGAGCAAACGCAGCGGCACTCGCGGAGAACAGCAATAGGAAAACAACTGTTGCCAATGAATTGGTCACGCCGATCTTCACGTATCGACGGTAGATAATAGCATTTGCTACAATGTAGAACACCACAAGTGTTCCGATGGATATCATGTTCAGCACAATCTTGAACTCGGTGAACAAAGAAATGGCCGCTGTACAAATGCCTGCATATATAAACGTACAACGTACTACTCATTTAACGATAACAAGCACAGAAAACAGCTTTTATGTCAACATAGATTCCATTGCCAGAACGGCTGGGATCTGGCGTAGTAGTGTCCTAACGATGGTCCGTTATGATTGAGGGAGACCTGTACATACTGTCGTAACAATGGTCGGTTATGATTGAGGGAGATCTTATAACGATCTAAATAATTGTCCTCAATGAATCATGATTTGCTGTCCCACTTTGAGAATCTAATAAGAATGGCCAAGTTCATTCAGCTATAACTTTTTGTTGCAGGGAGAAGAGCAAAGTGTTTACCTAAGAACAAAGTGGCATTCATAGGCGTGCCTGTTCTGGGATGGACTCGTGCAAACCAATATGGAGCTAAACGAGCTCTCGCAATCACGCACAAGTACCGAGATTGCCCGAGCATTGCCACCAGAAGCGACGTTACGATTCCCAGACTAGCTCCAAGCCCCACCACGTTTGGCACCCACCTCCACCCTCCCAATTTCTTGATTGCATCCCCTGAGAAGGCCGCCGATGCATTAATCTGCAAACAACATCACATACGGTACTGATGCTATCAGAGTAGTTTTATGAAAGATATTTTATGAATATCAAATTTGATTAACCAGGATTAGGCACCCACCTGATCATAGGGCGTAAGAAAGCAGAGAGCTATAGAGACCAGGCAATAGAGTAGGGAAACAACGACGACAGAACCCGAAACTCCGATTGGAAGGCTCTTGGAGGGATTTTTTATTTCCTCGGCCAAAGTTGAGACGGAATCATAGCCTATATAGCTGAAATAAACAATGGCAGCTCCGTCGAAAATGCCTCTGGCTCCATAGGGCGCAAATCCACCTCGGTGTGAAGGGTCTGCAGGCTTTGTGAGATTTCTGGCTTCCCCATTAGCGAACCCGGCAACGATGATGAATGTGAAAAAAAGGAGGTGGAAGGACGTCACCGCCATGTTCAGAAGGGAGCTCTCTTTTGTGCTGCAAGAAGTTAAGTTTCATTAATCTGGTCAAACACAGAGAAAAACTGTACAGAAATCATTAATGCACCAGCCCGATAAAGTATGCAACTTACTTTCTGCAGTATTGTTCCTGAAAATATTGTTTTTGATATTGTTCCTGAAAATATTGTTTTTGATAGTCTGTGGTCAGCTTAAAACCATCAATTAAGCAGAAGACATCAAGTTTTGCTTGTTACATTTTTAGATTTTTGAGCTTTGAGTTCTTGTTAGTATTTAGTAGAAGACATCATGTTATGCTAGACATTCGGTTGGTCATCTCAAAACCATCAAATGAGTTTGTAGTCACCGTTAAACCACCAATTTAGTAGAAGACATCAACTTCTGTTATTTTTTCAGACTTCAGAGAGGATCTTAAGCCCTCTAAATATTTTCTGGACATATTACTAGTTGTCAAGTAGTAGCAGTTTTTTAGGCAAGAACGAACTTATGATTAAGGGGATGTTAAAAACTCTAATCATAATTAGTTAGTTTACCTAACTGTTATACAATTACATGACAGTTATGGTATTTTTGTATTATATATGTACATCTATATACATGATTACAGAGTATGTCTTTTCTGCCAATATTCTATTTATATCTGTTAATCATGGTTTCTTGATTGCTTTAGTTATTTTCATTATGTTTCTACATTTTTCTTCATAACAATTTAAGAGAATGTGAAGAGTAAGGTCAACCTGTGACAGAGACATATGGTGAGCAAGATTACGAGTGCGAGGGCAGGAAAGTCGAGCATATTGTAGCCTTCAGCTAAGCTACTGGCCTTTATCCGCCAGGCATCTCCATGAATGATCCCAAATACGCTTGGAAAATATGAGGTAAAACTTCGAGCCACCGCAGCATTAGAGAGGACATATTCCATTAACAGATTAGCTCCCGCAAAATAACCTGCAAATTCACCTGTTCCCATAATTTCTCAGGTCAGTACTATATCCATGCCATGTGTTATATACCCAAAATATCAGATGATTCATGAGCAAAGCCTGATCTTGTCTTCTAGCGAGTCTTAAAAAACCATTCATGAATAAAGCTCAATTACGCCGAGTTTTTTTTTTTGGGTTGTTGATGAGTAGCAATTGGAATAAGAATGTAGAGGCAGTAGATTTTCATATAACTGTGTTAGGGTTTTGGAAACTTCTAATTTTTTGGATGGACATTTCATCTATTATTGAAGACCGGAAACTTTATAATTGTATTAGGATTTCATTCATCATTAAAAACCCTAAATTTTATAATTGTGTTAGGGTTTTTGAAACTTCCATTTTTTTAAGTGAACACTTTACCCATCATCAAGATCCCTAAACTTTGTACTTTTCAAAATCCCACACACAATTATATCCAGAATAATTTACTATCACTATATAACTATGATTGACTGTAAAAACTTACTCTTACTCTCAAATAATAGTTTAGATTCAAATTTTTACTCCCATAATAATTTAATTTTAACCATCATACTTTTACTCATTAAAAATATAACTATGATTGACTGTAAAAAGTTACTCTCAAATAATAATTTAGATTCAAATTTTTACTGCCATAATAATTTAATTTTAACCATCATACTTTTACTCATTAAAATTTATGAAATAGAGCTATTAATATTGATATAGTTTAAGATTATAAAATGTGTCATTTTCTTAATTATTTAAGAAAGAATAAAAAATGATATTGGATTTGAAAGAAGAGTCGGTACCAAATGTGATCCGAAGATAACTGAAGGCGCCTCCCGCTACAGGCATCTCTACTGCAAACTCCGTGTAACAAAACGCCGAGAGCAGTGCAGAAACACCTGCTACGGCATACGACAAGACAACTGCAGGGCCTGAGTTTTCACGGGCTACAAGGCCAGTAGTCACAAACACTCCCGCTCCAAGCATCCCTCCGACTCCCATGGCCACCAAGTCATACCACTCCAGCTTTCTCTTCATATATGCGCCTGAACGCAGTCTGATATGTGACATCTCCTCCGCAGGTGTCCAAGTTGCTCCCATCCTTTCCTTCAGCCTCTTGGGAGTCTGAGCCAAAGCACTTGAATAACTCAAACATCCCGAGAAACTAGTAGCCATGATCTCCTTGTTCTCATCCTCAGCTCTGCCATTATCATCCATAATGCCTCTTGACACAAACTAATAATATCTCTTTATATCTCCATCTCTGATCTCTTTATGTACGCACAGACAGAAGCAGAAGCAGAAGCAAAAGCAAAATCTGTAGCCTGCGTCTCGTACTGTATTTTCAGACCTAATCCACTGCAACTTCAGCGTCAAAAGCATTTGATATTCTGATCTGAAACAGAGTGCACAGCATGTCTCTTCTTCTAACGTGCAACAACAGACAAAATATAGGTGCGTAGTGATCTTCCAAGCAATATATATAGAAATAGTTTTGCAGAGAGATGAAGATAGGGCATCGATCATTCCAGGCCCTGTGAAACTATAGTGATTCCCAAATCATGTACTTTTGAGTATTCCTTTCCTTTCAACCAAATTTTCATTCGCCATTATCTCTGGTCCATCACTCTCAGACACCTAACTATTGCTTTCTTATTACTGTAAATAGAGCTGTGAGCACGCTTTCATTAAAATAACTAGCGGAGATGGTGGATATATACAAAATAAAATAAGCACAGGTTGGATTTAATGATAAATAACATGGTGCGATCTTATCTTGATAATGATTCTCCAGCTTTAAAATTATGTAAACTTGATTTCTGGATACGAACGGCACTCGCTAACAGTTAACTGCCAACTGTCCATTCCGTATCCACATTATATACCATACACAAGTTTATCCATATTTATAAAACCCTATCATAAGTCTTTTGCGAATATTATCCCAGCGAATGTATAAGGTCTTTTGGGGGGATTGTTTTTATATATTTATTCAAGGAAGATGCTTTCCAATGTGCTTTGCGTGGAAATATCCTTTTCACTGAGAAAGCACATGTATGCACTTGGGCAACAACATTAAACCGCTTGTTTGCAAAGCAAGACAGCCCGTTATGGTGAAACCAAAAAAGTATAATTCAAAGGAGTTAAGGTGATTTCATAAATAAACATAGATAGAAGTAGTGGAAAGATCTATTGGGATGAAAAGAGAAGAGATATAAAGATATAAGATTTTAATACTAAAAAATTTAGTATAGTGATCTCAGATAATATTTAATATTTAAAGTTGAGAAGAGGTGAATAATATGATAGAGTATTTAAAGTTGAGAAGAGGTGAATAATATGATAGAGTGAATTTGTAACTTAGTAGAGTGATCTCAAATAATATTTAATATTTAAAGTTTAATATTTAAAGTTGAGAAGAGGTGAATAATATRATAGAGTATTTAAAGTTGAGAAGAGGTGAATAATATGATAGAGTGAATTTGTATTCCAGCAAAATAGCAAACAAAATCCATTATCTAGTACTAAGTTGAAAGTTAATAAGATCCATCTCTTTTTCTTACTTGTCTAAATAAAATGGTAAAAGGTAGTAAAACAAAAGGTCTCAAATGTGGATACATTTAGAGATATGTAATAATCATTTTCATGAAAAAAAAAACACTTTTAGTCTTCATCATGAATATAGGATATCAAAATTATAGGGATTTATGAATAAGAAATAATGATTATTATGATTCATGGTCATTGTTGCATAGCTTGTATATAAACTAGTCAAAATGTGTGAGTCAATAATAAACCTTCAACTACCAAAGATGAAAGTGAAGGCTATGAGAGCATTGGCCCTTAATTTCAGATATCTAAACGAACTTAATGGGAGTAAGACTCAATATCTACAAAGAAATTTGGAAATCTATGAAGGTTATGGAAGCTATGTAAAAGATAAATAAATGTGAAGTTGAGTAAGACAAAATGAAGAGAAAAAAATGAGAATTAAATAAAAAATGAAAAAATGGAAAGGGAGAGAATACTAAAAATGAAAGGTGAGCTTGTTGGCCTTCCCATTACCCAAATGTTATTCTTATGTGGTCTAATATTCTATTATAAATGTATTTATGGGGACAAATAAGAACGTGTAGCTTAACTAAGGAACTTACTATGCAAATACACCTAAAAATTATTATTTTTTGCTAACACATTTGTTGTAGCTTACCAACTACGATCAAAACACATTCTTAACCAAATTTGGATACCCATAATGAAATGTGTATATAACATTCTAGATTAACATGAATGCAACTAATAAAATCATCTACAACAATAAATAAACCATTCACATTCAAAGACTTAAGCACAACAATTAAACTCATGAACAAGATAGATGAACACTTATCTTTTAAAAATATTTGTATAGATAGTTGTTTAGGAAGGACATTCCACCCAACCATACACATGTTTCTTTAAATATCAACAACAAGTCACCCTCGAGTTGGGTCTAGGAATCCACAAAATAAGGGTGCCTCTCACAATCCACTCATAGCTCAAATAACATACAACCCATTGTATTCTCCTACAGTTATCCCAAATTTCCTCAATCTCTCTTCCTCTTGACTTGTCCAACCCAAATAATGTACCCCTTCACTAATCTTAGTCCATTGGGTATCTCATTAACTTATCAGGGTCTCTCTAGCTCAGGTAGCTAGGAATCTCTCTGCTAGGAACACAAGGGAACTCACTGCGAGTAAAATAACCAACAAAAAAACATCAAACACTTTTTGATATAGTGAAACTCACCAAGGAGTTCACTCTTAGGACCTAGCAACCCGACTCTTCGATTTCTATCTCCAAAACGCTCCAAAAACACAACCTGTAGTATCTCTTCATGAGCTTTCATAATATTTTCATGTAGCCCTATAAATATACACTTCATTTTGTATGATTCTCATAGTTGCATGCTCATGCATATATCTTATTCCATTAGTCTCGATCTCATCATTTCCCATGCTAACATGCAAACCTCTAAATTCATCTTCATGACTATAGGGCCCTTGGGCATCTTCCATGGTTGTAGTTCTCATACAAGAACCAAATGTCTTTCTGAACCTCTAAATTCTATATAAAATGTGCATTCAAAATTTTTTCTATTAGAAAAAATAAATACATACACAATTTGGAAAATAATTCATGATTTTTCCTCCCCTTTATTGCCACTAGTAATCTTCTTTTGATTTGATTACAAAATGAAGTACTTAAATTAATTTTATTGGTTAATATATGGATTCCCCTCCTCAATACCTTTCCATCTACTATTCATTTTCCCAATTCTAAGTTCTGAGCATAAAGTTATGGTCTTCAAAAGTTTTTTAATTGTTTTCCCTTTTTAGCCCTGCATGCTATAGGTGTCCTCTTTGTCTTCCATCACATTTTTAGGTCTCTAGAACTCAAATATGGCTCTATGGATGACTTCAATAGTCCATGATATTTCCATAGAATACTCATGGGCCCCAAACTGACTCCGAAGCTAGGAGTTATACCTTCTAAAATAAATCGGGTACCAAATTTTACCCTTAACTATTTAGGTTGTAAATAATTCATACAAGCTTTGTTTTTCACTCAAAATAGATCATTGGAAATATCTCCTCGATCTGTTTCATTTTAGAAGAAAAAAAAATTATACTGAAATTACACATAATTTTGTGAAAATTGATTTTACTAAAAACGTTGTTTAGGCCCTCAAAAATGCCCCACAAGATGAAGAAATTCAAAAACTAAAATTTGTCATGGAAAAATTCTCTAATTTACTACTATAATGGTATGTAGATCCAAATCATTGATCTCAGAATCATGAATAATCACAATCGTTGATCTGCTTAGCCTTGCCAAGCCATGGCTAGATCTCCGCAAGCTTGTGAGAAACCCTTTCTTTGACTCTTCCCATCGAAAAATTCAAGTTGCTGGGTATGTAGAATCCCCTGAAATCTGAGGTCTGAAACACTATCAAAGTCTTCTCATCAGAAAACCCCCATTGGAAATAGGGATCACCATGCTTATTGACCCTTATAAACTATGAACTATGATATAATTCTCCCCAAATGATAGCTTCCAATAACCTTCTTCCGAAGAATATCAACAACCATCCTTTCCAAACCATCATAAACTCTCCCTTCCAAAGAATCGAAAATATCTTTTCGAAAAACCTGCACTCAACTACCACGTGGAATTTGTTGATTCATCCACCCTTACTGACATGTCCTATGACATGGAGCACTGACGTGAAAACTTATGTGGCACTCTCCTTCATCCTTGTCCCTTCCAAGGAAACATGCTCTTCTGATATATTGGACTATCAACAATAGTTTTGATCGACAATGTTGATCAACTCGAGTTCCAAAATTGCACAATGGTTACCTCAGTCGATCTAAGTTCATTGTAAACTCTTCACCACCATTGGAATTTGATGTCACCTTCCTAACATTCCTTTCTGAAATATATAATGGATGATATTGCTCATGTTTGATGATCCATATCTTCTCAAAAAGCTTCAACTGCTCGACCTTTAACTTGGTTGGACTAACTTCATCGAAACGTGAAAACACACCCAACCATCCGAATGAGTCTTTCTTAAACAAATTCTCTGTGAGATCTTACAGATGAGAAAATTGTCGATCAAGGGTTCCCATTCATTTAGGATCATGTCATCAGACTCTTCCCTTCAGATTCAACCTCATTCCCAACTCCAAAGTCTTTCTGAAACCTTTTTCCTAAAGGCATGTTGGGAACACCCTATTCATACTTTCTACAATCGAATATTGATCGTCGATTCTCCAGGTTAAATTAATATGGGTTTTTGATTACCAAAATTCATGGTCACAATGAAACACACAAGAATTCGACCCTGCATGCCAAAATCAACTCTTCAACCTGCAATGTGACGTCATAATTTTTCTTCTTTTCCTACTCTAAAGCACTTAAAATCGAAATATACTCATAATTTGGGGATTTCACTTTGGTTCATGTTTTTTCCACAAATTCTTCACAAGACGAAATCTACAACCACGAATTTGCTCAATTCACGTTGGATCCTAACCCATACAAGCTTAGTGTTGAAACTTGAGCTCTGATACCATAATGTAACATCCCCCAACTTAACATAGGAACATTACTATGCAGAATAAACATAAAAATGAAAACTTGTTGCTAACTATTTGTTGTAGCT
>SNQJ01S0011407.1:89177-120193 GCA_010110895.2 Picea sitchensis
TTCAATGTATTTTCTTTTTTTCTCTGGTGGCAGAGATTCAGATAGTTTTATCAACTTGGGTTTTTCTTCTGTTCCTATGTTGCATTCTTCGACCTCCTTACCACTAGCTTCAATTTTTGGTTTTTTGGAAACGTCATTAAAATCAAACAAGTCTTCCAATGGAACTAAACCTCTGGGTAGAACATTATTTTCCAACTGCAGAATATGAGAATCTACATCATTTTCATTAAATTCTTCAGCACCTATTTTATTTACACTACCATTCTCAAAAACAACTTTATTTACAAATTCATCGTCCTTTTCTAAATCTATGTTTGTACATTCAAAATCATTCTTACATTGTAGAAAATCTTCGATCTGATCGTCATTTCCAAATACTTGCCAATATATGATGTTGTCAGGAATAGTTGGTCTGCACTTCACCTCCACTGTGTACTTGCGAGTGGGACGAAAAGGAATTTTACAGGTAGCTACCGATGTAGCCAACCCATATGCAAGTATATTTTGTCACCTAAGAATTACCTGCAAGTCAATCTCAGTAAAGCATTGAAGATCATATAAAACAACATTCCTATAGGATCTAATTCTAGGGTGTTTTGTTGCATACTCACCTTTGATTTGCTTGATAATCAATTCAAAATCACCCCTTACCATTATCTGCTTGGCACCAACTTTCTTCAATAACTTCAGGCCGAGCATCAAAGCCTCGTACTCGACTATGTTGTTAGTACATTGGAAGTTCAGTTTGTAGGAATGATTCTCAGAATACTTTGACCTGTTCTTATGCAACCAAACTCCGGCTCAAGCTCCTTCTTTACTCACAGCACCATCGAAGTCCATGCTCCAGAAATCTGCTGGAAACTCCTCGTTGTCTTCAATCATGGGATTTCTTACTTCGACAACTTCTTTATCATCCTTCGGATTAGGTGCATCATCTTCCATTTGTGCGATTTGTTCTTCAAAGTCACCATCGTTGTATAGAATAAAAGAGTCCAGATCACAGTGTGTGAAGTATAGTGGGTAATTGTGTGGATTTTCTTGGCTGTTGACCATACACTTCATCAGTGTTTCCCTGTACAGTCTTCTCTATTGTCCGAAAATCGGAATGGTGGCATAAGACATATCTAGCTGCAGGGTTCATCTCAATTTAGATCCCCAAGACCTTTATAGAAACATACCATACTTGGGGGGAATATCTACAACGACGATGTCCATCATGATACTTTTCGCTGGGATTTGAGCCAAGGTGATGCATAAGTCTTTAATCAGGCCTATACATTTGACTTTGTTGTAGTTGAAAGAATGCAAATCTTTGTAGGGTCTCATGACCCCGAGTCCCAACTTTTCCATCACGGCCTTGGGCATTAGGTTGTGGGAGGCACCAAAATCCAACATAGCATTTTGTAATATCAAATTGTGGATGTTTATGCTGATGTAAAAAGGGTCCACGACACCATTATCAGTTTGGACATCAACTTCAGGACCAAACAGGAGCTCAGGTTGATCATCGAAAAGGTTTACTGTGTTAGAGTGAGGTACAGATCCAACATTCAAAGCTTTGGTACCTATATCAGGTTCGATGCTTAAATATTTTATCACCTGAGACTCGTAAGCATTCTTGTTCATCAACTCAGAGAGGGGAATGGGAATCTTCAGTTTAGCTAGTTCCCCTTCAAGGATGAAAGGAGCAGTGGTTTTGTTTCAGGTATGTACTTATGATTTATTGGCATAAGCTCTATGGCCAAGTGCACTTATTTGAATGATTGACGAATCTTCAGCTCGACTTGCTCTTTTAAGAGTTTCTAGAGTTTTTTGCACAAGAGACTCAACATTATTTCGCCCAGGGACTTTCTTGGGAGGTTTTTCTGAGGTTTTCTTGGTTTCAAAAGCCTTCTTTGGGGAGTTCTCATTTGCCTTCTTTCTCCTCAGGTTATAATACCTACGAACCTCCATTATAGCGTTCTCAAAGGCTTGATGTTCTTCTTTCTCAACTTCTTCATTTACCTCTGTTTGTGAAAGGAGAAATATTCCGTGCTCTTCTTGGGTGAGAAAAATGGATCCATGATCGTGATCATGATCACCCATTAGGTTTATATGAGTTTCATCAAAATCCTCAATTACTTCCTCCCCATCATCGACATAATTCTCTTGGAGAGGTGGTCTAATCTACTGATCAAGTCCTCTCTGTTCTCTTTGATCTCTAGGATATCTCTGCCTGATCTGAGGTGGATTTCTTATGAAGTTTGGGTTTCTAATCTGAGGGACAACTTGGTTCTCCCTAGGTGGGTTCTTTCAGTTATGGTGAGTCTCTCCATCATTTTCTCCATAGTTCTAGCGAGAGAATATAATTTGGCATCAGATGAGGAAGTAGAAGGTTCTTCTTTGATGGTGACCCTCTTTTCTATTCTCTGCCTGGCCCTTCTGGCCAAAAGATTTGCTTCCACACTGACGACACTTCTTTGCATGTCTTCCAGAGTTGCATTTATTTCCCTCAACTGATATGGCATGTCAGTGTCAAAACCATCAGGGAATTTTAATAAAGCCAAACCTTGTGGTGGTTTGATGGCAACGGGGATTGCATTGTATAGATTGTTGAAATGAGTGCAGTAATCTTGCACTGTCTCTCCTAGATTCCATCTGATTTTCTCATATTCTGATAGAATCTGGAGAGGATTTTTCTTTATCTCCCACCTGTCAAGGAAAGATCGATGAAAGACAACAATGTCAGTTATGGTAGCAACACGTAAGGTTTTGAACCACTTTTTGACTTCTCCAGTCAGACTTTGTGTGAATAATCTCATCTTCACATCATCTTCATCTACTTCCTGCAGGTCAAAATAATCGTTCATTTTGTCAACATGTTGTTTTGCATTTAGTGGACCAGTACTATCAAACTGAGGAAGTCTGGTTTGATAATCTTGAGGCATGTCATGTAAAGGAGCAACCAATACAAATGGATCATATCTTGCTGCCATGATTGGTGGGGGAGGCTGAACAACAACCTGTGTGATAGGAGAGGTAGTGACTAAATCTATAGAAGATGAAGGGTTTGGAGGAATGGAGTGACCTGGCTTAGGTTTAACGAAAACTACAACAATGGTTAAAACATGAAGTTCGAAGAACTGTTGAAGATGGATTTTTTCTAAGGCTTGAACAAGATTCACAACTAGGTCTTAAAGCTTATCAGTCTAAGGGAGAAAATGTTGATCATCTTCAGTTGAGTATTTCAGGGGTCTTGGGTTGAAAGACGGTTTGATCTAAGACCGTTTTACTGACAAAACTGTCATATTTTGTCCTAAAAAGACTTGGGTTGAAAGGATATATCGGACTCAGAACCTTGAAAAACAACTAACTTCTATGGGATGGAAAGGGACCTTAGAAGTGGGTTGTTACTCCTTGAAATCTCTATAGTATTTTTCTTCCCGAGTAATCTTTCGGGATTATCTATTGCAATTACAGGTTCTGGGTCATGATGAGATCTAGTAGAAATTCTTTTGGGAGCCAGAACTGTTAATTTTATTTTTCTTTTGGATATTTTTAACTATTATATACAAACTTTAACAACCTCTGAACATTATTTCTAGATAATATCTAGGGTTTTTGATTCTTTCAGAAATAAAGTTATCTTTGTCTAGGGGAAAGAAATCAAGGGATGGAAAGTTTGTTGAGTTCATCCCCAATATGGTCACCATTTATGTTATCACTTTGTAAATTCCCATAGGTTGTTGTGAGGTAAGAAGAAATATATCAGAGGTAACCTTAACCAACCACTTCGAAACTGGGAGCTAGCCCTACTAGTTTCAGAGAGGGATCTCTCTGTAAGTTTTAGATTTGTTTGGATTTTCCATATTTTAGGCTAGTTAAAGAACAATATAACCGAGTTGTTTGTATTGTTTCTAAATGAAATGGTTGAGTATCACTTACGCTTCCATTGGGCTATGGGTTCTATTTTAGAAAGATGGAGGTCAAAGACAGTTTTTATAAGATTCGTTTTATAGGGAAAGATAATGCAACTGCTGGATTCTTTAGGAATAAAAATGATGTATTGTTGAAAAAGGTGAGATATCAGTTAGAACAAAAAAACATATAAGAATTTCTTTGTTGTAACATCAGAAAGAAAACGTTTAAATCTGTAAAAGATTAGGAACAGAGTACACAATGGAAAATTCTACAACTTTAACTTCTTTTAAAGATTAGATTAGAAAAAAAATATGATAACTGAGAAAGAAAAACATTTTTACGAAGACAGAGGAAACTTCACCAATGGCTAACACACAAGAATCCTGTGAAATGTCTCTTTGTATTACTGGAATAACCTCTTGATACAAATTACAAGGATTACAACTTGCTTGGGCATAAAGATCAACCCTCAATACTTCTAAGTTTGAACTATTTATAATCAGAGTTACAAACAACCCTGTCATTAATGATCAGGATGTGGAAGACCCTGAATTCTAACTAACTATCTAACAAGATGCATAAATATAGTACTGATGATGATGTGTCGAATCTCTCATGCTGATTTTGGGGAAGACAGTTGGTGAGTCATTCAGATGACTTTGACTGCGCTGGACGCTGAGTTGGACGAGACCTCTACCTTTACTCAATCAATTCACACAACTCATCCCATGTTTGTGTGCTTGGGATGGTAACTTTCAATAGTCGGCTGTAGATTTTATCCATCTCGGTGTACTTAGAAAAAGTCGTCTTGGTGAGGAAAATGTACCTGATTTCATGTTGTATGCTAAGGTCAGGCTGCAAAGTCTCCAAGAACGCTTTGCCCGTGATGCTTCCCTGTATCCCTGAAAACTTGGAATTGTCTTTGGCCATGGTGGAAATATTTTTCTTATAATCAGATAAAGTCATCAATTTATCATTTAGGACAAGTAGATAAGGAAGGCCCTTTTTCTGTGAGGCCTCAAGCTTGTTAAAAAATATCTGAACTCCAATGTCCATGTTCTAAGATTTCTCTTCCAACTGCAACATTAATCCTTTTTCGGTCAACACTCTTTTGACTTCAAGGATGGTTTCTTTTCTGTCTTCAAATTTCAGTTCTTCGAGCTCTTCCTTGGTTTTCGAATTCAGAAACTTGATGATCTCGTTAGTTGCTGAGGGAATTTCATTCAACTCTCTTCTTATCATGTTAATGGCCTACCTGCTCTTTAGCACCAGATCATGTTGTTCAAACATGATTTGCACCATGGGCCAAATATCATTTATGGAATTGGATATGTCTGTCCAGATATTTTCCTTAGCCTCTGCTAATGTCTTTCCTGCCACTGTTTGTTTCTAGAGCTGCTGTATTTCATGCTTAAGATTCTCCGATGCTTGTCTCTCAGCATTGTATCTTGTTTGGAAGGAAGACTTGAGTTTCTGGAGACTTTCAACCTCCATTTTCAACCTATTGATCTCTGTTCCTTGAAAAGTCATCTCCTCCATGGGCTTTGCTAGCTCCACAGTCTTTTCCAATGATGTCAATGGAGTTGTCAATGGAATTTCTGCTGTAGTGGTCGTTGGTACAACTACTGTACTGACTTCTGCAAGGGGAACTTCACTCAATGGAATAACTTCCATCGGGGTCGATTACTCCTTCTCTTTCACTAACCTTTCCAATTCTGCCTCCATATCCTTTATCTGTGTGTTCAGTTGCATGATTAGTTTCAACAATTCCTCTTTCTCATCTTTTGCCTCAGCTATTTCTTTATCTTGTGAATCCTCTGTTGGTGGAAATTTCAGCTATTTTCTCAGAGATGCAATGTCAACATTATTTTTCTTTATCATTTCCTCTACTGCCTTTACATTTGAAGGAACATACCCAATCTTTAGCACCAACTCCTCTAAGGATTTTATTATGTTATCCTTTGCAAAAGAGGATATCTTTTCCAACTTCAATTGGGTCTGAACATTGTTTAGAGATATCTTTAACTTTGCTGCTACAGAGGAAGCATCTGCCAAGGTGGAGAAAACCATTTCTCCAGTCTATCTGTGTAAATCTATCTGATCAGCCGGATGGACTTGTTTGGTGTCAAAAACAATAGTTGACCTTTTGTAGTCAGTGATCTCTTTGGGTTGAGGCACCTATGCCTGCAGAAATGCTAGATGCATTCTTCCTTTCTCTGTGTCAGAGGATGACAACAATTTGTGTTGTGTTGTGGAGGTTTGATTCTAGAACTGAGCATAAGTGCTTTTGGTCAGCATCTGGTTCTTGTTTTTAATCATGTCATATTTTTTGAAAATGCTCAGGGGTACAGATCCTTGTGAAGTTTGGGTGGTCACAGCTATATCTGTTTACTTCTTTGAAGAAGGAGTGGACACCAACTAATGTTTTCCCTCAAACACTTTGGCAGAGTAAGGCCCCTCCTCACCAGACTTGTGAATAACATGAGTGGTTTTGGGTCTTTTGTTGTATACCTAAAAATATTCTGTTGATACCTCAGTGATTGAAGGAGAGGTATTCTTTCTTGGCCTTTTTTCCTTTGGTATCTGTGGAGTGGTAGTCTATGAAAAAGAAACTGAAGGAGCCTCCCGCTATTTAGTATCTACCAGAGTATCTATTGTAGATGAACGATCCTATTTTCCCTTTAATCCTCATCTGTTGTTTTTTATTCAGAGAAACAAAATGAATGTCATATGAATTTATCATCTGACAAATATACTTGAGTGCAAATATTCGAACAAGCACATACTTGGGCAATTTGCATGGAGCTAGTTCACACCCATACACTCTGATCTTCGTGTGATTCTGGTATAGGAACCAGTCCCCAGTCTTTGCGAGATACGAAAGGTGAATAATTCTTTGGATCTCCTCGTTTATCCTTGGTTCTGATATTCCATTGAGCATGCCCATCACTAGGTGATAAAACAACTCGATAAATTGTTTGAAAATGAACTCAGTGGATTTTCTTCTGAGCAGCGACGTCCATAGAGTTACTGCTTGTGGTTTTTCGTCCTTGTCCATTTTCTGCATGAGAAAGGGAAATTTGTCTGCTTGATATAACATAAACATGTAGGCCAGTATTGAAGAATACTAAAACATGCCTTTTGTAGGGAAATGTGCTAGTTGCTCGTGCAGGTTCTCGGCTAAAAAACTGTTTCAACCAAACTGGATGGCAACTTTCTCTTCAGTAGAGAAAATGGACAGGAAACCTAGGATAGGCTCATCCACCCATTCACTTGAGAAGTAATTGAGAAAACAACACAGTGTCGAGATAATATGATTTCCCTTTTCGGAAAATATGGAGGAATGATAGGGAGGATTCTTCTTAGGGAATTGGGCATCTTGTGTGAGGAACAACTCAAATATTTGTGCTCTCTGGGGAAAAGACAAGTTTTGATACATTTGTCAGAATTTCAATTGTGAGGGGAGAATAGGGTTCGACTTTGGGTACCTGCATCATTTGATGGATGGCCTCGGGTGTAATAAGGAAAAAGGTACCTCTAGACAAAGATACTATGGCTCTCTGATCAGGGAGGTAGTGCGCTTAGCATTTTAGAGCGAATTTCAGAAAGTAGTAAACTTGGGGAAAAATATATAGAGGGAGACTTGAATGCCAGAGCCCAATTTCATCGCTTTGATCGATGAAGGTGTCTTTAAACCACGACTATAGCTCAACAAAGTCGAATTTGGACCTGGTTTATGAGATTAAATAGTCTTTGTTTGCTAATGTGATCCGATCGAGATCGACAAGAGGTAGGAGAAGAGGATTTTCCTCCACATTTGACTTTTTACTTTTGGGCACCATTGATTTCCAGCAGTACCAACACACTGAACACATGTTAGTAGGAAAAAAAATCTAGTTGGATGAGGTGTTGTAGAGGTGAAGGAGAATGTGTCTTTGATAGGCATGGAGTGTGAGTGAAATCACGAATGGCTGAAGCGGGGGTTGGGATTTAGTGGCCGGTGTTTGTTGGTAGAAAAGGGCGGTTAATTGAGCGAATGGGTATGTGGATAGTAATAAATGGTTAATGGGTCCTTTAGAGTGTGAGGGGATAGGGTGAAAGACGTCTGATGTGTGTATTTGGTTGACGTGCAGAATGATGATTGAGGGATGAACGAAAGATATGACCCATAACGGTTAGATGGATGGGACAAGCTGATGGGGTCATGACATGGAACTTACAAAGAATTGGTTTTGGGATGTGACATCTCCGGATGATGGTGGTGAGTTGGAAAAAATGGTAAGCGATAAATGTTTGGAGTGGGTAGGTAAAATGCAATGAGATGAAGCCACGTAGGGATGGGGCCTGCTTGGACATGGCTTCACTATTCCAGAGGACCCCCAAGTGTTAAAGGTTGAACGGTCGTGGGGGTCTGGGATCCCTTGCTGACTGTTGATCTGAGCAAATCTATATCAACCGTTGTTTGTTAGTTCTTTAACCATTAGGAAGTGCATGTATCACATGGACCATCCATTTCCTGCCTTGATGGGATGAACATATATTTGAGTGCACACTTTAATCACCTTTTGGACCCCCTCCACCATTAAAAGGTCGAGCGGTTGGGGGTGGGGGGTTCAAAAACTCATTAGAACCGTAGATCTGGGCACCAACAGCTTAGTCGTAGATCTTTAATATCTTGGGTGTGTTTCAATATATGAGGCCAAAATTAGGCTTAATGACCTTTTATGGGTTTTTTGCTGAGTGCCCCTTTCTTTTGTCACCATGGGGCTAGAAAAAAAATTTCACCGTCAAAATCCTGGGTTTTGCGCAGTGCCCCCCTTTCTTTTGTCACCATGGGGCTAGAAAAAAAATTTCACCGTCAAAATCCTGCATTTTTCATCGATCATCTTACACATTTTATTGAAGAGAAACTAACTAACCTATGTCCTAACCTACTCCTTTGCACCTTTAGCCCAGCTTAAACCATTGGGCTAAGAAAATACTTTACCCTGGGGTTATTTGACCAAGATTAGACTGTTTGATCAAATTCATTCACTAGCTAACCTAATTTACTTGACTAAGATTAGATGGTATAGCCAAGCTTATTCGCTAATCCTAAATACTTAAATTTAAAAGACTTGGCCATGTTTACACTATATGGATCAATTCATTATCAATTCATGGGGCTTTATCCTTTTCTTTTATGCCCTCTTTTTGTTTTTCTCATTTATTTTCTTTGTTTTTCTTTTCTTTTCTTTCTTTTTTCTTTTCTTTTTCTTTTGTAAAATGCAACAATATCTACATGTCAAAAAAACTTAAAGGAACAAAATTACAATCAACAGTTGATCCTAAAAATTATAGGGTTATAACAAATGAGATGGAGGGCTAATGGAACTGCAGGGGTGCATTCAACAGAAACAAGTGTAGGATGATATGACCTGGGAGTCCATTAGGAAGGTTATCAATAGGATAAGAAGAAGTAAGGGGTTCATTCTTGGAAGTGAAAAAACTATTTGGAGTCCCAATCATAGGGGGTGAAAAAAAGCATGAGTGTCAAGTTGCCAAGGGGAACTATGAATGGGACAACTCATGTGGGTGAGAGTGCTATCAGTTGGCAATACCAAAATGTGGCAGAGGTAAAGGTACTGCAGAGATGAATATGGAGACGCTAAAAGAAAATGTCATAGGGTGTGACTGGGATATGAAATTGTTTACATATGGAGAAATCACATGCCAATGTCGAACATATACATGAAGGGGCTACAATCGTTCTTAACAAGTACCTTCACAAAAACCAAATACCCGACATGAAAAATATCTAATGATAAAGAATATACAACATCTATTTGATAAAACTGAAAGTAAGCATGCGTACATGAATGTGGCGCCAAAAAATGCTCCTTCGGAGATAAGTGCAGATGATAACCCAGGGAATATTAATGTGTATATGGTTGGATCAAGATCTCATGGTAGAGAATGGTTCGGAAAACGAAGGCTCTGAGCTCTTGTACCAGAATGTGCAAGTTGGGAAACAGGGCCTCTATATGGATGGTGGGCCCACAATGCCACCTCATTTGCACCGACACTATTGGTGATTTGGCAAGAGATATGTGAGTTGATTTGAATATTGTGGGAGCATGGGGATACCGATCTGGGTAATGACATGGTTGAAGAAAAAACATGATGTTGTGTCAGCAGTGTTTTTAAATGTGAGCATGGCTTCAACCCATTTCGTAAAATAATATACTTCCACTACAATGTACTTGTGTCCATTACTGGATGGAGAATTGCAAGTCATGAAATCTATGCCCCATTTACAAAAGGGGCCGACTGTGATGATGGGGTGTAGAAGAGCTGGTGGATCTCGGGCTTTGTTTACATAAAGATGGAATTTATTGCATCACTTAACAACATGGAGGCAATCATGAAATAAAGTGGGCCATAAGTATCCTCCTCAAATCATTTTTTGGGTGGTAGACATACCCGAGAGGTGACCCCCACAAGTGCCGCTGTGGAAATAATTTAAGACTCTGTCAGCTTCGTTGATGGTAAGGCATTGCCGAAGGATGGTATCGACCCCCTGTCAGTAAAGAATGTCTCCGATGAGGAGGTATCAGGGAGTCTGATGGAGAATGCGTTGGCGGTCATATCTAGAGAGGTGAGAGTCAAAATTTTGTGTACAAAGGTAGACAAAGAGGTTGTCTTACTAGGGATCATTTGAGGGGATGAAGAAGAGGTGTTCATCATGGAAATATTCATTGATGGGGGAATATTTGGAGTCTAAGGGAAAAGATGTAATGAGTTCGGCTAAGACCAAAGATTTCTTGATTATGGGAGTAGAGAACTCTAGATCGTATTACTTAAAGATAACGATCCATCGAGAAAATTTTCCATTGATCTGCCACCGACTAAGCAAGTACTGCATGGGGTTGGAATCTGCTATGACCTTGGTAGTTTGAAGTAGAATGTAATGCCACATTTTTTGGACTGCGAGGAAAATTGTTAACATGAGCTTTTCATCATTATTATATTTCAAGGGTGGTCCTGAAAGGTTTTTACTAATGTATTAAATCACATGTTCACGCCCATCATCATCTAATTGAATGAGGAATCTTATGACTGAAACAATCAAGGATGATAAGTAGAGGATGTAATCGCGATCATAGTCTGGGGGACTAATCAAAGGGGCATTGGATAGGGAGAATTTTAAATCATCAAAAGTTGTTTGAGCATGTTCCTCCCATCGAAATGGGATATCATGGTGCAATAAGCAGAGAAAACCATGTGTGCGAGTGGCGTAGTTTGGTATAAAGCAAATAAGAAAGTTGGATTTTCCTAGTAGGCTCTGCAGTTGGCGTAAAGTCCTAGGTGGTGTAATTTCTATTATAGCTTGAACCTTGAGGGGGTCCACACTGATGTCGTGTTGGGAGACAATGAGCCTGAGGAGGTGCCTAACAGTGTTGTAGAAGACACACTTGAGGGGGTTCAAGTAGATATTATATTGCCGACATTGTTGAAAAACAATGCATAATTCGTCTAAATGTTGGGTTTGCTTTTTAGATCAGGTAGTGAGGTTGTCTAAATAAGAGAGAATGATGCTAGCAAGATCATGAAAAACATAGGTCATGGATCGCTGGAACGCAAAACCAACATTTTTGAGCCCAAAAGGCATGACATGATAAGAAAAGGTGCCCCAAGGGGTTGTAAAAGCAGTTTTGTATTGATCTGTTGGGTGGATTTGAATTTCAGTTTTGTACTGATTTTTTGGGTGGATTTGAATTTGATTGTGCTGGAGAACCCATCCAAAAAGAAAGTGCTCCCCGTATCTACATGGCTATCACTATAATTGCTTAATTAATTTCAAGTTCAACCAAGAAAACACATAAATTATCAACTCCGTGGGAAGTCTTTTGTTTCAAAGGTAGTCAAGACTATATATGCTCAATCTAAAAGCACTTAGTTGTAGTAAAGAAATCATTCTATCTACTTTGTCGAAATGAATCAAGCTCTGAATTGTATCACAGAAAGAGATTCCTATTGCAACTCTTCATAGTTCAAATTAAGAACTCGGATTACATTTTAAAATAACATTGCAATGGTAAGAACAACCATCTTGTAATCAGAGAACAGACCCCTTACTCTCAAACAGACCTCGACGACTAACACTCTTTCATAAAAGCACACGTAGAAAACAATAAGCTCTATATAATAGAGAAGCCAAAGCACTTAGTTCCTTTCTCTGTCAAGCAGGAGCCTTGGGCCTTACTGCTGTTAGCACACTTGTGAGATTGAAGTCTGCTGCAGAACAAGGCCTTGGATTCCTTTCTTTCTAAGGTGGATCTCTAACCCACGGACAATTACGTGAAAATAGATGCTGAGTAGGATGTTTTGTTCCTTCCTCTCGAAAGTAGGAACCCTTAATCCACTTCGACTAACACACTGCAAAGGTGAAAGGAATCTACAGAAGATTAAGGTGTTGCAGCCTTCCCTGGCCGAAAGGTGACACTTAACCAAATCTCTGACAAGCACACTCGCGGTGGATAAAAGGAGTTCTACTAAGACATATGTTGGTATCTTCCCCGGCCGAAAGGTGGACTCTAACCAAATCTCCGGCTAAATTAATCGCAGGGAAAGAGAGATCTAAGTCAAGATATTAGATTCCTTCCGTTCGATAGAACCTTTTATCCGCATCTGGTCTAACACTTCCATCGAAATAGAATGAATTCTGGCTGAGGGTCTGCTATTTTAATCCTTTCTCACCGTGGAATCTTTAATCAAATCAAGTAACATAGAATCACCATACAAGATTGCTGATAAAAAGAATTATAAGTTCTATTCAATAACTAAGACAGGGTCAGGAGTGTTTCAGCAACGCAAGATCCATCAAACGGTGTTTCAAAGAACTAATGCTTAAACAAAAATATAAACAGGAATTTAAACAATCACACTTCTATCTAAGGGATGAATCTTGTGAATAAGGTGCGCCCTACCTTCTCACAACATTCCCCGAACCTGAAAGCTTAGAGACGAATTATCAAAGCAGCCTTTTATTCATCTGTTGAAATATCACGCTACAGAGTGGAAAGATTGAACACGTCCCGCTTTTCTGAAGTTCTTAGTACATCAAAGTTGGATCTTTCACCGGTGATTTCCTCTCAATTTAAAGGGAATCCCATCATACAATCATCACAAGGCAAATTTGGATCCCACACGTCCAAATCGGATCTTTCTTCTAAAATCAGCATAGGGTGTCCTATTCCTATGCAACCAAATGCTAATACAAAGGCTGGACGAATCATTGCTGTTAAAACTGGTGTAACGGCCTCTTCAAATAGCTGCTAATGCTGTTAGTAACGCACTTAATGGCCCCGGCGGTCGGTTTGACTGCCAGTCGTCAGACCGCGGTTTCGCAAAGATCGCATGCCCCTCCGTTGTCTCGATCGCTCTGAAACCGAAAGTGCCAGCCCGCAGTTTTAGCATCGATTTTCTCTGGAACCGCTTATCGCCTGCGCTTCCCAAGATATGCATCCTCTGGATCAGGTAGCACCGTTTCAAAGATCACCAACAAATGCTTCATAGCCTGTTTCAAAGATCGGGTCGGAAATACTATTCTGCAAGTATGGACACTTCTGGACTTCTAATCAATGATTAGGTTCAAAAGTAATAAAGTATTATGCAAAATGGATTAAGCATATAATAATGAGAAAGGACGCGAAAACCTGGAATGACCGTGTGAAATGATAGTACAAGTCTAAATAAAAGTGATGAAGGGTATAATAATAGCAAAAAGTATGGGCAAAAGGGTACAATATATGGTCCTAATGAGAGACAACCATCGACATTTGGTCGATGAAAGGGTTGGGAAGTTGTCTTTGGGACAAGTGTGGTTGAGGCTGTGAGTCTGTGTAGACACAAATAGTTCCCTGCATTTTGTTAATGGGATGGGGTTGAGACCCAAGCAAGCAGGCGTAATGGGGTAAATGAACCCGACAACGCAAAATTTGTCAATTTCATCTTGATAGTCGCAAATTTGGATGGGTGTAGGGGGCGTTTCTTTTTATGAATAAGGGCGATATTCGGCCATGTGTCGATACGATGTTCAACTATAGAAGGATCGAGGCTAGAATTTCCATGTATGACCATGAAAAAATATACCAATATTCCTCAAAGAGAGCTTTGTAAGAAGTGATTTCTTCAGGGGAGCATGTGACACCAATGGTGATCTCTTCTATGATGCCTAGTTTAATGGAAATTTCAATTTTGAATGTGGGGGAGATGTTGACCATGTTCCCTTCTTCAAAATAATTGGGGGCAGGAATAGGGATTTTGATCCAGTCAATATGCCCCGGAGGAATAAAATCGTTGGTTTCGATCGCGCACATGGAGGCTTGATGAGGAGGGTGAAAGACCTCTTGTAAGAGGAAAAGTGATCGATGATGGAGTGCATTCCATGGGAAGTCAGTGGTAGTCAGTTCCTCCAATATATCTTCGTCGCAGTGGAACCTGCGAAAATATAGAGGATCCTACAATATGGTAGGGGGAATCATCAATGAAGAAGTGTCATTGACCTCAGGGGATGAGGATGTAGAAGGGATATTGTGTACAGAGTGTGATGGCTCGCTGGACATAAACCAAATGTCAAGACACTATGGATGATAAACTGTGGTGGGGAGAAAGATATCATATGGGAGACTTTCCAGAGAATTGGGAGGACTTGGGGGAATCTCCTCAAACAGGACTTGGGGGAATCTCCTCAGATAGTCGAAATGTGAACCATGCAAGAATGGGGAGTGACTCAAGTTCATGGGATGTGATAATGAAAATATCTAGGGAGTCAATGGGGGGATTATGTTGCATCATGATTGGTGGGGTAATCAGATGAGGTTGAATAGGGGTTGAGTGACGACCTCGGTATTCAACAATCAAAGGAAACTGGTAAATGAAATGAGCAAGTGAGTCAAAGAGATCACAAGGAAATCTCATTCGCTCGGGGATTGACAAAAAAATATAACGAATGTCTGTAATGTGAGCATCAATAGGGAGTTCCTAAGAGGGCTCATGTAGGGATGTGTGGCATACTGCGGCTAATGTTTGGTGGAATTGAGGTAAAGTTGGGAAATGATGAGTGTAATGACCATATTTTTAGCATATGGAACAAATGAAATTGGTTTGTAAGCCTTTCTTGCATGTGGTTGAGGACTCTATAGTAGCGGTGGATGTACTTGGGGGAGTTTCCAACAATGGGGTTTCTTTAGGGAGTTGGATAAGATTGCGTAACTCAGGGAGAGTAGGACATTTGTTTATGGGGTGTCCTTCTCTTTTTCATAGTGTGCAAGGAGGTTGAGCTCGGGGAGGGAGTGGAGCTATGGGCTCATTCTTCCTCTGTGTTCCCCCGATAGTGGCAGTGTTGCTACGTGTTTGGGGTGGGGATGGTGTGGTAGGATCATGTACTGGGATATACATTGGTAATCCCTCTATATGAGGAGGGAGAGATGGTGTAGGAACCATAGAGGGTGGATGGAGATACCATACAGGGATGGTTATAACCATGTTAGGAAGGGTGAGGGTAGTAGCTACCTGGAATTTTTGGAATCCAGGTGGGGGGTAGAAAAAGGGGATTTGGGTGATGGCTTGGAGGGCTGTCTCCCAAAATGGTGTTTTCCATTGGAGGGGGGGGAAATACGGGACAAGTGGTGTGGTGTTGTTCTCAAGGAATTCCTGAGGTAGTAGTTCTCTGACTGGTGGAAGTTCGATGTGGGGAGGGGACTCAATGAAAAGAGTGTTGTCTCTGATATCTGTTCCGTTAGAGGAAACTACACACACTTTTGTTAAAATAGATGAGTTTAGGAGAGGTGCTGATCCATTCTAAGTCCCTAACAAGGATGGGTCTTTGAATATTCTAGGGCCAATGTCGATGACTATAAAATTATCCGAGCTAGCATAGCCAAGAGGGAGGATGTTATCAATGTTGGTGGAATGATTAAGCTCATAATGTGTAAGTTGGTCGATGGTGACGATTTTCCCATTATGGGGAACATCATCATATGAAACACAGAAGAAGCTACTGCCTTCATAGAATACATGTAGCTACGTCCCAATAAGATATTGTAATCAAGTGGGGCATAGATAACTTCAATGTCAATTAGGATGGTTTTTCCCCCAAGTTCTATGGGGAAATTTTGGAAGAGCCCTTCAGGGGATGATGGTCGACCATCGTAAGCTCTCAGGGTGATGGAAGATGGTACTAGCTCAGGTGAGCAAAGTTTATCCCATACTACTTTGGACATGATGCATGTGGATACACCTTTATTGATGATGCACCGATGAACTGTGATGTTACATATTTTAACTGGTATCTAAAAGGCTACCAGAGCAGGGATGCATGGTTCTCTGCTATCTAAATCAAAGGTAATTAGTCAAGTATCAGTTGGGTTGACTACCCCCAAGGCGGAAAACAAGGATTTTTGCTGTGATGGATAGGTTTGGAGGACCTCCAACATAGACATGGTTGTATAAGACTGTGTTAAGTCATCAACCAAACTGTAGTTATGGGTTTCCCTCGCATGAGGGTTATGTATGTTTTGTCATAAAGGTATGCGGGGTATATGGGGGTTTGGTTCAGTGTTAGGGCATGGAATCATCAATGGTTGTCTTGCTGTAGCTGGATTTGTTTCTGAGGTGGTTGGGGTAGAGGTGGGAGGCATGTCGTATGCACGATTGCATGTTTGTAGAAGAATCTTTGCTTCACTGGTATGGAGGATACTACGATCGGCTAGATTTCCGGGTTGACTAGGACCTGGGTTTTGATATTTCCCTATTTGTAGCAGGGTAGAGTTTATCTCTTGTTGGGTATTCATCACACCTTAGTGTGGAATGGGGTTTTGAAAAATGGTCAGACATGGTGGTTGCAAATAATGTTGTGGGTCCTGCTGAGGGGCAGGTGGAGTCTGAGGGCGTTGTGTGTTCATGGATTCTTTCATCTGTTTGTAATCAATAATTTGGGGGTAGTGGTGAGTATAATTTCCATACTCACCACATAGGGAACATAGGAAGTTAGTTATGATATTGTTTTTCTTCCCTTGTCGTGGTTGATTTTTATTATTTTCCCCTTGGGGGTTCTATTTTCCTTGATTCTAGTTTCCCCCAGCAGGACGATTTTGTTGGGGGATATTTCCTCCTGGTCCTCGGTTGTTATTGTTTCGATTTTTTCCTTTCTTCTGAGCATTATTAGACTGATGGGCTGTATTTTCTGTATTCAACTGTTCAAAATCATGAACCTGTTGAATGGGAGAGGGTTGAACAAAATTAATGTCAACATGTGGTTGTCCCGGTGAAGGAGCAACTGGTTGGGGGGGACCAGGAAATGGAAAATATGTATTTTTTTGTGGAGACAATACATATGGCGTATAGGAAGTTCAAGTACTTCCAATACTGTTGGGGTTATATGTGGGGGTTGGGGATGGACCCTTACTTGATTGAGAGACCAGATGCATCATGGGTACCAGAGGGGGTCCTCCCAACGATAGAGAGGTAACAACATGATATGACTGTTGGTGAGTGGGAGGAGGTTAATAAGACATCCATCCATATGGTTGAGGATACTAATTTTCACCATAATTAGGTGATGGGTGGTCGTAAGGGTTGAGGTGTGTCATAGAACCAATCAACCCATCTGCAGCATGGGAAACCCCAGGTTTTTCTTGGCCAAATGGTAGGGGTATGGGTGCACCATGCAATACTGTGTACAAGTAACTTGAATGGAAATATATGAGGTCGAATTGTTAGGCCTTACTGATGGCTTCCTCTTCTGATTGAATAAAAGTGGATGCTACATCCTTGGCAATCACAGGGATGAGCGATTTAAGAAACCAATCGAGACGTTGTTCTTTGGTGGTTTCTGCTTTACATAAACTATGTCACTGAAGCCATTCATGGATGTGGTTGACGATATGGATAGAAGTGGTTTGTTTGAACTCAGAGAGAATTTCTAAGCCAGTGTCATGACAAAATGGTAATTGGAAAAAGGACAAAAAGTCCTTAGCCGATGATTCAAAGGTCACATGGGATCCTGATTTTTCATCCACATACCATTTGGATGATGAACCAATGAGGGTTTGTTGAAATAACCTCAAGTGGATGGAAGAATCCATGATGATGTTTGAAGAGAACCATAAGTGGAAGGTCATAACATGGTTGGCAGGGTCTTCCCCTGGTTTTCCTTTAAATTTCAGAATGTCTGAAGGAAATTTGGTAGGCATACTGGGCTAAGTGGCATCATGTAAAATGTGGTCATTCATGATTTTGGTTAAATCAAGAATGTTGAGGGATTCCAAGTATGGAAAAGGGGGATTTGGTGGAGGATTAGTTCCAGGAATTGTGTGTGTAGGTAGTGAAATTGTCCCTTGAGAGGGATTTGGTGGGTTTTTTCTTCTTCCTTGAGAAGAAGTTTGACCCCCGCCTCCTTGTGAAGGAGAAGAAATAGATGGATTGCCTTGGGTATTTGACCCCCAAAAAGTGGAACCAAGTAAAGCCGATCCCAAAACAGTAGCACTCATCGGGGTGTGAGATGGTTGAGCCCATAAGTTGGAAAGACTAGGGACTCCTCCTATAATAGGAAGGAGATTATGCAAGTGTCTAGAATGACGGGGATTCTGTGGTTCCCCTATGGTTCAGACTAGAAAAGTGAATGTGTGAAAATGGTGAGAGGAGAGGAATAAATGAACAAGTTCTTTTTATAATTTTGACCTTCACAAAATAGTATAACTCACAATTTCATGTCATCAAATGAACATCATACATAAATCAGCTGTAAAATAAACAATCAAGTGGATAGATGGATTTTGTTCGTGTGGGGTAAAAACAAAAATAAATGCTTGTGTCCTAAAAGACTTATCATCCTTCCTCTCAATTTAGCAATGGGCCTTCCAATAGCACTCGATAGTGGGGTCTGAATCCACCGGAAGAGGAACTAGTGAAGGTTGAAGTACTCAATTATAATGAGGGGTAGAGGGTGCATATCCTAAAAGATATGGCGATATTTCCCAATAGCCACACAAAATATGACCAAGGTGTGATTGCAGTCCACAACTACCACCTGCGTAGATATCCTATGTTTGGCCACTAAGTACCTCGGTCAAAGTGAGGAATTTAGATTTTCGACCTAAAAAATGGGTCACAAGATGGATACCCTCACAAGAGTTGGGTGATTCAATAAGGGATGCACATAACAACCGAACCTCGGACTTCGACCCTTCACGTGTATCTCCCTGCCTTATGGTGTAGGAACACTTTACTTGGAGGTTTTGAAGGATCCCTATTCTCAACTTCTATTGTTTCAAAATGTGAGAACCTGATAACAGGGGGTTATTTGGATGCCTACCCGCGAGATCCTACCTAGACTAAAAAATTTCTTTTAGGCACCTCCCGTGGAGGAAACTTTAGTGTGTTCTTAGAAAAATTTTAGATGGTGTGAGATGAGATATTGGGGTCATCGACCAACCTCAATTGAATTTAATTGTTGTGGATAATTTCTAAAGAAGTATTCAGATCTTTCAGAGTTCCTTTGAAGTACTTTGTGGGTACTAAAAAATAAATCTTACTTCGACCTCCACTATTCTAATAGAATTATGTGTGTGATGAGTGGATTTGTATGCAAGAAAGTGAAAATTGTGAAAAACATTTTTAATATGTTAAGTGTAAGATTGTAGCATGTGGAATTCCTATGGTCCTTACAAATCTTCTTACCTAGCTTACTAAGTTCTTTGGTACAACCTTGCGAAATATTTAAAGCCCTAGAGAACTAGCAATGTGGACATATAGGTCCTTACTTGATCCTTTAAACTCCCTAGAATGTTGTCTATACTAGAAATTTTTTTGAAACTATCCTAAGATTGTAGACATGTGGGAATGTATGGGTCCTTACAAAGATTTAAGATAATTTTCAAAACTAAGAGGTACCCAAAGGGGGCTTTGTCCTATCCTAATGATTTAAAAGAGATGAAATTTCCTTTTAGCCACCTTTTTTGATTCCCGAGATCACACTTGGGTGTGGGGGAAGAGAATAATTGGGGGTTAAAATTGATTGCTAGTCCCAAATTATTTGATTTTGTTTGAACAAGCAATTACCTTAACTCAAAGTTTTAAATGCCAAATGAGCCATCCATGTGGAAACAAATCAAAGAGAATAATTGTGATTCTTTTTACCTCTATGTGCTTATGTTAGGTAACCTTTATTATAAGAAATGATTCTAAGTGAAGTGTGATTTCTTTACAAAGTGCAGGAAATTAAAATTTGAAGGCAAGGGGCCCTCAAACTACTCAAAGAACCCTTACAATTTGCAAAAAACTAAACTTGTGCGCAGGTTGTAGTTCTGTCAGTTGCGCCAAGCGTGTAGAATGTGCATAATGTGAGGGTTTATGAAATATCTTACTCTCACATTGCACAAAGTGCACAAAATGCATTTCTATGTGGCTCAAAATCTGCGCACTTCTTGTCATTCGTAGGGAAAGAATTTTTCGAGATGAAATTCTCTCCTTAGCTCTAAATTATGAATTTGGAAGACTGGACTAGGCCAGTTTTGGTACCCGCATAGCCAAAAAATTAGAAATAAGGTCTCTCAAGACTTAAATAGGGAGGAATTTGATCCAATCCCCAGTATGGCCGCCAATCTGTTGTGTTGGTTTGGTCACATGGGTGAGGGTGAGCAAAAAAACAACATTTACTTGCCTAGTTAAGTTAGCTAAACAAGACAAAGATTTGCAAGTTGATTAGATAACCAAATACACATGAAACAAGGAAATAAAAACAAAAAGAAATAAATGTTAGAGAATATTGCAAGAACTAGAATCATGAAAAACAAAAATGACAATCATATAGCTACCAATAGATCAATGTATTGATAGGCTATCACCGTAGAGAAAGGAAGATACTTATGAATCCCCTCTTCCTCCTTGGGAGGACTCTTGAGTTCCCTAATAGAGAGCTCTTCTCTTCATACAATGGAAAGTAAAAATAGTGAATAAATAGAATGCCAATCCTCTCAATAGGTGAGTGGAATGGCCCTTGCTATAGTGCTTGAATGATTCAAAGAGAAAAAAGGATTCTCCGAGAAGAATTATTGTATCATAATAATACCTTGAAGTTCTTATTTTATTAGCACACCCATGGAATATATTTATAGTGTCCATTGATGGAAATATATAAATCGTTCATGATGTGAACAAGGGGCCTTTTAGGGAACTTCTGATCCCTTGACCAGCCTCCAAGCTAGATTTCGCTCAGATATGAGTGTCGAATTGTGTTGGAAGTTGGACTGGAAGGGGTTGAGAGGCTGACAAGATTCATAAATGCACCGTTCATGAGACGTACGTGGGCTTGCTCATAGACAATCATGCATCTTGTGCATTCTGTGTACAATTCACATTTAGGGCTGTGTTAGCCCGTGCATTCTGCGCATAGTGTGAACGCTTCCTTTAGTGAATTTACACACTTTGATTTATGAACCAAGTATATAGTTTTATGCCTTTTTGATGGATTTTGATGTTGTGGGTGTACTAATTGTTTCCTTAATTGATGTCTTTCTTCAACCGTTGTTTGTAATGTTGCGGATGATTTTTCGGTGATAGCATATATTATTTTGACCTTCATATGATATATTTCTCCTCCACATTGACTAGGGATTGTGAAAAATGTTATTTCATGGTGTAAATGTGTTGTGACACTTAGTAAAGTGCATGTGACACTTAGTAAGGTTCATATGGAACTTTGACAAAGTTCATTTGAAACTTAGTAAGGTGCATACGACACTTTATGACACTTGCAACACTTAGGCGTAAAATAGGTGTGACACTTAAGTGTGAAATTTTTGTGTGTAACACCCTGTATTTATAGGATCCAACCTGAAGGAAGCTACAACTCCCTAAATTATTTGGCTCCAACTAGAAGGAGGCTACAACCCCCTGATTATCAGCCTCCAACCTGAAGGAATCTCCAAATCCTTGTGTTCTCCAACACCAACTGGAAGGAGGCTACGAGCCCCTTTCCTTGACTCATCCTACCACCCTGAAATATAAATATAGACCAATTGTCACTACCACAATCACTGCTACTGTCACTGTCACATCAACCTGTATCCTATCACATCAACTTGTCACTATATCCAACCTATCACTGTTGTTGATACTCAACATCAATGATACTAGATCCATAATCACCAAGGGCACCTCTCAACTAGATGCTCAACATTACAAACACATGCCTCTACCAAGAATGTACCAAGATCACCAACATATCATCAAAATCAACCATGTACCACAAACTCTATGACAACAAGTGCATCAACCATGCACTAACCCCTGTACCATTTACCTCAACCATCAACACCATACCAAGTACCAATATTGTACCACATCATGTATCAATCATGTACATCAACAATGTACATCAACAATGTACATCAACACTTGTATCATACCATGTACCAACAATGTATATCAACCATATACCATATCATGAAATCATTCCATACACCATATACCATAAGATGTACCAAGCAATTACTATCAATGGTGTACCTCAACCAAGTACCATCATCACCATGACATGCACCTCATACATGTACCAAGAATATGCCTCTCACCATTCACCAAATATGTGCCTGATACATATACCAATGCCTCAACAAGATACCAAAGGAATGGGCATTACGTCATTAACATGTAACCAATATTTACCTCAAACCATGTGCCTCAAGCATGTTCCAACATCCATAAACCATGTACCAAGAGATACCATCAAACATGTGCCATATCACTCATATACTATACAAAAACCATCTTCCAAGTATGTAAGAAGTTCCTCTAACAATATATCATATCATCACCAACGTGTACCATGCAAAATCACTACCATGACATGCCTCAAGCATGTACCATAAAAACATAATCATAAGCCTCAAAACTAACACATAAGAATACCTCTAATCTTGTAGACACCCTGTTGTGTCATATAAAAAATGCATAAACCAACCTAAAAATAAACAACCCGGTATAAGCAACACTTTTCAACATTTGACAAGCCTTTTCATAGATCCATGACTTGATCCTCTACTTCCCACGAATATTCGCGCTTTCTGCCACTACAACATGTGTACATCAATGCCCTACTGAATTGTAACCCGAAGATACCTGATAAACTAGGGTTACTCAAATTTTCTACAAATCTGAGACTTTCACCTTCGACCTTCCTTCGCAACCTCATACTTGCTACCTTAGATTTGACCTTAGATTTTCCAATAAAGATATAAACCATATAACTTATTCACTTAGATATATTCAATAGAATGTGTGTGTGAATGTACTTATGAGAGATTCCTTGAGGTGTATTTTTACTTTTCCTAAGTAACCTCTTTCCTTACTTTAGGGGTTTCTTGTTACAACCACTTAACCATTTCATTAAATACTTGTAACCAACTAGGGGCTTCTTGACCATTCTTTGGGGCTTCTAAATTCACAAGGCCATAAATACTCAACCGTGAGGAACTACGTGGTGTACCACCTATCACCAGAAACAACACAATGAGGACTATCAATGTATATGAGTGCGTTACCTTAATTTTCACTATACTTCATGTAATTATTCCTAAAAAAAAACCGAGTCTCACGATCACACCTCCGGGTATTTGTGTAGACTTCATCAAATGCACCCATCACATCTGATCAACCACTCTTGTTGACATCAATCAATCTCAACCAAAACTTTGGGTATCGTGAAAACTCCAAGGATTGACATCAATGACAACCAACTATCCAACAATTGTTATTGTGGAAGTGGAAGTGGTCGACACTCCACTCGACTACAACCTCTTGTTAAGAAATAGTTGGACCTATGCCATGATGAAAGTGGTATCCTCAGTTTTTTAGGTACTTTTTTTCCCTCATGAAGGGAAGATCATGACTATCGATCAAATATTTTTTATTTGTAATGATTTAGCTACGTCCACAGGATCTATTGTCTTGTTAGTCTATAATTCTTAGACAAGCACCGAGAGTATGGGTGCTTGGTTGTTTCCTTGTTGATGGGAAAATTTAACTTCTTGACGCCCATCTCTTACATTAACTATATTCTGGTGTTTTTTTATCAATCGATCTTGTCAGTTCCTGCATCCCATGTGGGCTAGTTTCATACATATTATTTTGAGGACCTATGGATTCTACCTTGTCCTTCAGATTTGGTGGAGGAGATTGAGCATGTTGGCATGACTATGTCGTTTTTTGTAGTAGAGATAGCTTATCAATCAATTCAATGTTCCACTTGAGACATTGATCCAACTCCTTCTTAGATAGAAGAGTTGGATTACTATACCAAGCCCATTTTGGATATGAACTCTTCTAACTCTCTTGATTGTATAGATACAATATTTCCTTCTTACGAGGATATTCTAGAGGAAATGATTGGGATATAACATCCTTGGTAGGACTTGCACCATAGTCATAATTCCTCCCAGATCTTGATAGGATTGATATCGGAGAGTCTCAATTGATTAGGTTTGAATATGAACATTGGTCCATGAACCCCTTAACAACACATGTTGTATATGTTGATGGTAATATGGAATCTTATCCTTAGTTTTCAATTGATTCTGAGAAGGAATATTTACAATCATGGTCACCTTATTGAGATGAGGTTTCGACAATTGATAAAATGATTTATCCAATGGATGCATGGGAGCCTTTGCTTTCCCCTATTGGCCTGAGGGAATATTATTTTCTTCTTCAGTATGATCTCACTGTTTGTTAGTTTTTATACCTCTTTAATAAAAAAATTTAGTTGGGAAACTATGGCCATTCTGATTGAAATCTCTATCATTATATGGATTATGTCCATTTTATTTTAACCATCTAGGATGTCCATTAGTCTGACTCGAATGTTTTCATGGATGCATGTTTTCCTTCATATGAGACCCTCTTTGAAGTGATGACTACAGGTTATATACCATGAGAATACATGTATCAATTATTTTTCTTTCTTTATGAGTTGGAGAATTTTTGGATTGACTACCAAAGGAACCCTTGGCCTAAACTCGACAATGGGTTCTATCTCAAGAGGTCCTATGCTTGAACAATGATGCTTGAGTGTTTTCTCTTTTGTCATTTTTGTATATTGGTATTATTAGACTTAGCTTATTTTCTTTCATTCTTTGGTTTTTTCTTATTGTGCTTATGCTTGGATGGTAGATGTCTCTAGAATCGATGGCCTTTCTAGGATTTGTGGATGGCGCTAGTCGTCACACTTAGAATATTTCTTCCACCACTTGGGTGATTTATTCACCCATGGGCCAATTGGTGACTTCAGGAGGAATCTTTCTTGGGACAATGATGAATAATGTGGCCAAGAAAAGTGTCATGATTGAAATTTTTAGAGACACCATTTTGCATGATATTTAATCCCTTGAAGTTCACATGGATTTGAAACTGGTTATGTCTCAGTTGAATGGAGAGTACTGGATCTATGACTCAAATATTCTTCGACGATTCCTGTGGGTACTTCTTTTGGATCATTCCTTTGATTTGATTACATACATGCATGTTCCTAGGAGTCAGAATCTCATTATTGATGCATTTTCTAACTATGTATTAGATTGGAATTTGTTTCATTATTAAGTTTAGAAGCATGGATGTATATAAAGCATCACATTGCACATATAACATTCATATAAGTAAACAATCACGTAAACATTTTGCATATATACTATTATAATATACATCAAGTACACAATTTTGGATTGAATTTATAAAATTAGGCCTTTAGCCCCGAATGTACATCTATAAGGTTGGTACAATATAGTACATAAAAAATATGCTGAGGGGCCTTTCCCCACCTATGCCTATTGTTAACACATGATAGTGTTGGCCAAACACCGTAATAGTCGAACCTAGGGTCATGGTACACTGACGACTTTCCGCTACATTTGCCCTAGAAGATCCTCTATTTTCACCATCAAGATATAGTGGGTAAATATATCTAGGTTCCATTGAACATTCTATAGTACTCTATCTGCATCCTCTCTAGGATGGTATTCAACTCATCCTCTACGCCTATGCCAAGGGTATCACACCAGTCATACTAGTCCAATATCAACACATTCAAAAGTTTTGTTATAGTCATGATCCACACCAAAAACATATTATTATTATTTTCCTCTTGATTTGTTTCTTAACTAAAATACATAAATATTATATAATTTGAAAAATAAAAAAGTTGTTAACTATCTCTCCTAGTGCGACATCGGGAAGTAGTGGCATGTCTAGGTCCTTGGTGTACTTTATCCCTTCATATGGATAGTCATCGATAGCTATCACTTGTCATGACCACCAATGAAATAATTCAACATTGTATGGTCTTGGCCATTGCTCGCCTCATCTTCGTTGCATCACCTCTATCCAACAAGAAATACAAGGTTCTTTGACCCTATTTGGATGGAAAAATAATTTTGGACTGATATTTGGCACTCTCTCTAAAAATAAGTCTATAGATTTCTACCATAATTGAATTTATTCATCCTTCCCATATTGCATTCTGTAATATAAGTCTTCATACATATCACTAGTGAAGAGATCTAGTCGGACATTGTTGGTCTCAAGCACTCTACTCCATCAAAAAATTGTGGACAAGATGCTTGGTGAAGAGACATTGATCCTACAATTCTTTTGATGGTGCATAAGATAATTTTTACTCTTAGACCCTCTTTGCTCTATATCAGGACTTGACCTCCAACTTTTTTAGTAGCCGGAGCATAGTAGGTGGCTATGAATTCTTCGGTGGTAATTAGCCCACCTCTGTGAGTCTTGAGGTTCACTACATCTCCTCACAGGGATAGTCTATTTATGAAGTATATGTCTTCAACCTCTATCTTTATAGGTTTCCTATCCAACATAAAAACATCAGTGTCGAGGTCCCAATAAACTATTAGGACCTATAACAGTCTCTATTGGGCCCTCATATTCATTATTTTAAAGAACATTTTTAAGCCATAATTTCAAAGGGATTATATTTCCTCCCAGTCTTCCACAATCTGATTGTCAATTTCCTTGTGCTCTCTTTCCCTCCATTCTATAACCATCCTACAAGAATTTATCAAAGAGAAGGATTAAAACTCATTTTTTTCCCTTGGATGGGCTTGTACATGAGCTACATAGGTGACACATGTGTATATATGTAACCTATCTTGATGATAGGCATGTAAAGGGAACCTTTACACACGTCGCAGCAAATCAGAGTGCGTATATGCCAGTCACTTTGAAACATTTTCCAAACCAAATAAATTTTTGATGAAAATAGGAAATGAAATGGAAGAAAATGAAGAGGAAGGAGAGGCCACTTAACTAGTCTAGAGTGTGTGTGATTTCGTTGAGCATAACATTCATAATAATCTGTGGAATTTTGGGGGTATTTTCCACTAAAATGCATTATTTGGGTAAAAATGACAAATGGTATGGAAAAAATTCAAATTTTCATTATTTAATCAATTGTTTGGACCCACTTGACTATAGTTTTATGCTCTCACTATGAAATTACACCTAATGGACTGACTTTTAAGTGTACAATATGTCTAATTGTGTAGTTTTTCAGGAAATATGGCATACCAAGGTATTTTTATGAATTTTTTCAAGATTTTTAGTCCATCATTTGAATCTTTGAAAATTAATGTTCTCGATTACTGGCATATTAGGTAGCTCATTTTATTCCTACACTTTGCATTATTAGTATCATTTTCGTATTTTCCTTAGATTCGATCCCACTTAATTGAGATACAAACCTTTCCCAACTGATAAAAAGTGTTATCTTGTTTGTGGTAGACCCTTCCTCTTCATGGATTCCCTAGTTAGTACCTTGCTATCCATTTTGGCACCCATGCTATAATTTTTCTATAGGCTTGGGATCCCTGTTTAGTCCCACCATGACTTTTTGTCAAAGATTCATAAATTCTTCTCATTCTTATTTTATCTAATACCTCATAGGGATCCCAATTTATTTTGATAAGTTGGAATTGCATTGCATCTTTATCTCTTGTACTTTTGAGACTAATGTCAGCTTCAACTTGATCTCATTTAGCCTATTTATTAAAAATTCTATAAGTTTACAGCCTTGTATTATTTGAATTTGTGACTTGACACCTGCAATCCTTGAGGAAACATTCCCCCGAGTTTCCATATCCTACACATATTCCTTGCATTGAGCATAGGTATGTTCCCTGCAGTTGTAACAACTTTTCTTGCCCACAACATGTTGGAATTATTTTCATTGATGTCAATGGATTAATGATTTCATTGATGTCAATGGATTATGATTTCATTGATGTCATATCATGTCATTAAAATACACATAACATTTCCAAGATTGATTTATATATATGTCTAAAATTATTTTAAGAAAGGGGTGCATGAGAAAAAGTAAAAAGTGAAATGGTGGTTTCAAACCCATGGGTTTGGATCATTTTCCCATGGTTTGGGGTATTTTTTCATGGTATTGGGAATTAATTCTTTAATTAAGGGACATGCTCCTTCATGACGGGTTATGAAAAAGTATAAAAAGAGAAAGCATTGAGAGAAAGTGTGTGTGTGTGTGTGTGTGTGTGAAAGATTGATTATCAAATATTGAATGGTACAAAGTTTAGATTATAGTTTTCTATACTTTCAGAGATATGCCTTGTTGAAGTTAGGGTTCATGAATGCTCCTGAAATCAATTTCAAATAGGTCATCTTGGCACTTTCTCTATAACTTAGTTTCTAGGATGTTCTAAACCTTGAAATTTTGTAGAGGAAGATGAGAGATTTTGACCAACACACATTTTCCCTCATTTAGTGTGTTGATCAACACATAAAACATGCCCTTTCCTACGTTGGTCAATGCACTTTTTATCCTAAAAAAATGGCCCTCAAAATTTCAGTAAGATCCTAAATCAACAAAAATAACCCCCAATCTAGAAATGTACTATTATATTATTGAAGAGTAAGGATAGACCACCAATATGAACCTTGCAACACCTATTTTTGTCAGTCAGATCTCCCACAATGATCTCAACAAGATTTAGGTCCTTCTCCTCCTCTCCATGTTTATCCTCCACCACTACTAAGAATGAACCATAAAATTGGAGGGAAACCCATTTAATGGAAAAAAAAATCCATTTTTCTTCTTGTTATTGCATACTCATATAGAATCTGATTGATAAAAAATTTATGTCATTGGAATAATCTCCAGTGCTCTTCAAAAGGGTACTTTAAATTTTTTTTCCATACTTCATATGGGATCCATTTTTCCCTCATAAAGAGGTATTTTTCCCTTGGTTGAATTGTTTCTTCTAGCTAGGGGCATGCCCAGTTCCTCCCATTGCATCACTTAGTTGGGGGAATCATTCTCCACTCCTAGTCATCCCCATTCACACTACTAGGAGGTTTTTTGTCACCGATAGATCCTTTCTATACTAGCCCCATTGGAATTACCTAGAAAAATTATCTCCCTTCTCCTCTCCCAACCACCCCTATTGGAATTATTTGGAGAGGTGCATTTGTATCATAGTCACCTTCTCACCAGTATCATTAGCATTGTGAGGATGAGTAGTCTTTTATTTTCCTCCACTAAACATCCTCATTGGAATTCTTAGTGGATATTTGTGTCCTTCTTTTGGTTACATGGTTCTTTACTGTCCAAACCCATAGACATTCTCAAGAAGGTACCATTTGTTGGGTTATTGCATGACCGACTATCTCATGACTAGCCCCATCGACATTCTCATGAGGACCCCTTGGTTTTGTTTCCCTCTTGACCAACATTAAGAGGGATAAATTTGGGTTATTCTGGCCAACCCCACCAACATTCTTAGGAATGATAGTCATTGATGAAATATCACTGATCATTCCCATTGGAATGTTTAGGGGGCATAGTCTTCATGGTAATCCTCCAAACTAGTCTCATAGACATTATTTGGAGAGTTATTTGTGGTCCAATATTTTCCCTCCCCTTTGGAATTTACAAGTGTGGACTAGTATTTTGACTCTCCCCTCCTAATCAAGACCCATTGGAATAAGTTGATGAGATTGTCTTAATGTCATATTCTATGTTTCACTAACCTTATTGGTATTGTTAGATAGAGTTAAGGGTCCTCCTCCTATTCATCCCCATTGGAATCACTAGGATGTTGTCCTTTATGTCAATCATTTATTTTTGTCTTTCCCCATTGGTATTACTGAGAGGATTTTTTCTCATGTCATTTCTTCCTAGCCAACCCCATTGGCATTACAAGGAAGAATCTCCCCCTTGTGTTATTTCCTCCTAGACAACTCCATTGGCATGGCTAGGAAGACTTGCCACTTGGGTTCACTCCTCCTGGTTATCCCCATTAGTATTTATAGGATGTTTTCCCCCTTTCTGACCATCCCCATTGGCCTCTAACTATAAGAATCCCTCTCTGCTTAGTGGCTCCCTCCATTAGGATTCCACTTGGACATTGTGTTTTTTTTAACACATTGGTGAGTAACTTTGTATTTATCACACACTTATTTTCTCATGGAAGTATCCATATGTTTCACATGTTGAGAGAACATGTGATGAGTCACCCCTCCATTCATTATACCCATCATATGTTGCCTAGATACCCATCTGCAATTATCCCATTGATACATTTGACCAACAATATGCCCAGTCACCCAACATTCTTATGGATGTCTTCAATTGCTACAAAATTATACCTTTATTCTCTAAACAAGGGAATCCTTGAGTCCACCTCTCTTTTCCTTTAATCCATCCCCTAGTTTTAGTTATCATCAGTCACAACATGCTTGTCACCTCATGTTAGTCCCTTGGTACTTATTTCTCCTTGGTTCTAGTGGGTTCCCCTCTATCAACTTAGACACTTTTATTAAAGAAGGTTGGCCTAGAGGATTGTTACCTTGGATCCATCCTTATCCTTGGCGCCTTGGTTCTCTTTTATGTGCTCGAATTTTGTTAAGAACCAAACATCAATATAGCATAGAAAAACCTCAAGAAAAGTACTCAACGCCTTGAAAAAGAGATAATATCAGATAATAAGCCTCTTCGAGGGGGCAACCTCCTTTTACCCCACTTAAATGTTCAAGTACAA
>SNQJ01S0011407.1:122404-135972 GCA_010110895.2 Picea sitchensis
ATTACTAATCTAATATGCCCCAATTAAGTGGTAATGAGCCAATATTAGGGCTTAACAAATTTAGCTCATTTTCACACATTTGAGACTCATATAATTGATAGTTCAATGATCCATTTTTTGATGCCATTATCCCAGACATGTGTGAGATGTAACAAAACTCAAGAGGTTGTTTCCTTGTATGTATTCCCCCCATATGTGCCAGGTTTTATAAGTTTCTTCCATATTTATAATTTCATAGTTTTTTCTTTGGATACTCAGCCTACATATACTCCTTCATCATAAGGCCCCAATGGACTTTTCTCTATTGACATCAACACATATATTATAGGGGATGTTCTATTGTACCTTAGTACCTATCACCCATCTAATGGGTGACCTTGGACCATGATGATAGAGTCCTCATTTCTATCATACTTGGTCATGTCTCATGTCCTCATATTATTGATATTCATACATGCATATATGATTCATCCTTAGATGTACTTCCTTAGATTTTCTTGGCTATGTACCATCTTTCTCAGATCCCCATGATTAATTTTCCTTCAACATACTCATGACATATTTTTGGAGCCTCATTCCTATTCAACAATGATTATCTAATTGTTTCCACACCCTTTCCTTCAGCATGAGGGGGCATATGTTCTTATGTACTTAGTCCAGCCAAAGTTGGGATGTATTTCATATTTTTCCTTCCAAATATTGTATATGATAGTGATATTATCATGTTGATGTAGTCTGGCTATATTTTCCAGCTTCATGTTGTATTTGAAACTCCTTTGTAGTCTCACTATTGATTTCATGAGTATTCTCGACGAGTATGGGTATGCCTACCTCATTCAATTAAGATCATATTTCTCCCCACTTGGTGACCCTTTGTTGACAAATGGTTTTTTGTGGAGTCTTCACCAGTTGGGCCTTCTTTTCTTTTCCCATGGTAGCACCTCTCCTCTTAGGATGACACTAATTCTAGTGAGAGAAAAATATAATGTATGTCGGTCATGCGATTTTCTCCTAACCTCACACATTGAGGCAAATTTGTTATCATCATTTATTCACACGCCTAGCCAAAAATGCTAAGCCTTACTGATTTACATAATAATAGCCTATGTATCCCTCGCCATGCATACTCTCACACCATTATTCCTTATATATATTAGAAAAACCCCTTTTTCCTAAATTATTTCCCACTTTTCCACCATTATTCCCTTGCATAACTTAGGAAAACCTATTTTTCCTATTTTGTTTCACTTAATTAACCCATAATCCACATTTATGCATTCCCCCTCTTTATTTTATTCAAATTAAAGGTAAAATTTAAATTAGTGGTTAAAATAGATTTGGTCAAATACAATATTTTATTATTTTGACCATATCAAGGATAACCACTATTTTCCATATCAAATAAAGAGATACATAGCATTTTCCATAACGATTTTCCTTGATAGTACTGAGATGCTATAGAAATTTACACTCATCTTTTATCTTCATCTCACCATTGTTACTTTCAACCAAGAGGAGAATCTAGCCAGTGCTACCATACATCTGGTAAAGAAAGAATAACTGTCCCAAGGAGAGGTCACTAGGAGGAATTTTGTCTTCACAATTTTATCCACATGTGTTATTTATATCATTATTTACATTGGGTATATAGATTGATCACATTCTTTGGATATTTCTACTATATTTTGCAGCTGGTAAGACTAAGACTTTTTTTTTATTTCTTTCATTGTAGATATAGATATGAAAGAACATGTTTCCATCGACTAAAGTAAGTTTTATTTTATTTTACCCACTTTTGTCTATGATATAGAACAACCACTAGATATGTTGATATGCTCACCCCTGCTGTAGATTTGGTACAACATACACCATTATGGAAAAGCAAGCATATGCATTGGTTAAGGCCTTGAAATATTTTGGGGACTATTTCCTACAATCTAAGGTCCTTGCATATGTACCTACTAGTGATGTGAAAGATACCCTTGTTCAACCAAATAGTGAAGGAAAAATAGGGAAATGGATAGATAAGATCCAAGAATATGATGTGGAAATTAAACCTACCAAGTTGGTAAAGGGACAAGGGTTAGCCAAGATACTAACATAATATAATTGTAGGGTTCTGTGGGTAAATATGATATCTCAAGATTTAATAGCAGCAGAACCAGAAATTGATGAACCACCCGAACCCTCTAACAAAGTAGATCCAAATTTTTCACAATCTGTGTGGTATGAAGATATAATTTTTTATTTAAAAAACTTACAGTGTCCACTAGATTGGGATAAAGCTAAGGCCATATACATAAAGTTGAAATTAGTCAAATATTGCATCATTGATGAACAATTTTTTTGGAAAGACCCCGAAGGGATTTTTTAAATTGCATTACTAAAGAGAAAACAAGGGACCTGATTGTTGAATTTCACAAAGGGGTGTGTGGTGGCCATCATTCCTAGAGGGATACAACTTATAAAATAATGAGGAATATTTATTATTGCCTCACTTTGTTTTTTTATGATAACTCACTTGTCAAGGCATGCTTGGAATGCCAAATATTTGTAGGGAAAAACAAGTTGTATTCTTTGCCACTCAGGCCCGTCAAAGTGGAAGGCACCTTTTTAGCAATAGGGGTTAGATTTCATTGGTGAGATAAAACCTAATTCAAATTGTCAACATAAATGGATATTAATAGCCACAAATTATTTTACAAAATGGGTAAAAAGTTATTCCTACAATGACCACAACTGATTCATTCATTATTAAGTTTCTTGAAGAAAATATTCTTTCCATATTTGGTTTCCTTAAGAATATTATTATAGATATTGCACAATCATTTAAATATGAAAATATGGTAGAATTTTGTCAGTATTATAACATAGAAATGGGACAATCAAAATCTTATTATCCAAAAGGGAATGACTTAGTTGAATCCTCAAATACAATCTTACTTAGGATCATCAATTAAATGCTATCACAAAATAATAAATCTTGGGATTCTCATCTAAAATATTCTTTATGGGTAGATAGGATCAGTAGAAATAGATCAATTGATACTTCTCCTTTTCATGTAGTTTATGGGACAAATGTGTTTTTTCCTATTCAATTTGGACTTCTAGTGATGAAACTATTGCAAGTGGAAGAGGATGAGCCAAGTGATATGAAAAGGAGGATAAATCAATTGATATAAGTACAAAAACAAGATAGTCTATACAAGATAAATCACATGAACACTAGGAAATGATGAAGAATTTTTTTGATAAGAGAGCTAAAGTAAGGGGTTTCGTTACTAGATATTAATTCTAAAATGGGATGTCAAAAGAAAATCCAAAGGTAAATATGGGAAGTTTGAGAATATCTAGATTAGACCCTTCCAAATATCCTCAACTCAAGATAACAACACTTATGATCTTTCTCAGTTCGATGGTGAATTATTGGGAGATCCTGTAAATGGGATATTTCTCAAACATTTTCTATAGTATTAAATTCTAGGGATTTTTCCTACTATGTACATTAGTAGTGTAGTTTTCCCTTTTGCTGCATCTTTTAATTCCAATTTAATTGTCATTTTTAATTCTAGTTTAAGATGACAGGATTCTAATATGTTAAGTTGTTGATCATTCTCTTGAATCACATATTATAGATGAAAAATGTATTGCATGTGTTGAAAATCACTCCATAACCCAATAGATAAGGAAATAATTCTACAGTTCTCAACAGATCATACGGATAAAATATCCTCGCTAGATACAATGTTAGTACACAACCATTATTTTTCAATAACTATGCAAAATAAAACATCTGCATGCTTTGTCTAAGTATGCCCCTAATTAAATTTTATGGTTTTGAACCACTGGAATCTTAAATTTAACAAGAGGGGGGCTAATTACAGATTTTATGGTGTGAAAGGAAATCCCTAAGGTCTTAAAGGGAATCAATAGCTTAAATATAAGGTGACCAAGTGCCTAACATAAGAGTCGAGGGATAATATTTCAAGGATAAATGAACAACGTAGGAACCTAATTCCAATCAAGTGACTAGGGTTTGGAGACCAGGGGAATGGGTCATAAGTTTCAAAATGATGAATTGAATATTAGATCAATGGTTAAAAAATCATTTCATGTCATTAACTAGAGTGAGCATTATTATTCTTCTCATGACATAAAGCGGTAAACATTTGTGGATGTGTGGTGCGTTTTTATTGAGACCACATCGTTAAAAAGTTTTGGTAAACGAACAAAGCTCCAATGCGATACCACCTTCAAAAAATTAGGTACATTTATCTCCCCACCCGACACAAGCGGTCCAAATTTACAATTTTTGTAGGTGTGTCAACACTTGGTGCATATGTGTCACATATTTCACCAGTCCTATCAATGCTCATATGAAATATGTACATCCACGCAGATGCACCAAATTATGACAAGTAGAAGTGGGGCCCACATTCCAAAAGGATGCCTATAATAAATCATGAATAAATTGGGACATTTGGCTTGCCTATGATGTGACGTAGATCCCTCACATTCAATTCGATTAAAAAGGGATAAAATTCTCTTGGTGGGACAAAAGGGGTAACTTATGTGTCATTGTTAAGGATATTTTAATGGCTAAAGTAATGGTCATCATATAATCCTAATTGGATGCTTTTACACATACCCAGTATAAAAAAAAAATAGGTATTTATGTGCATACCGACCCTCCTCTTTTTTTTTTAAGAATTTTTTTCTCCTGCATGTCATTTCTATTTTGATCCCATCAAACCCTAGTCAAAGTTAGGGGCCCAAAAATCCCAGTCTCATTGATGACCACCTAATTCACATAGAAGGGAACATTTGTGACCCAACTTTGTCATTCCCATACCTTTACCAATTAATTCAAAGGGCTTGGGTTGATGCTAACAGTGGTCATAAGTATTTTCACTTATGGGAATTGAACCTAGCATGAGTGATCATGTCATAAACCTACCATTTCCCTAAATTGGTTAATTGGTGCACCATAAATTACCAGGTTGAGAAGAAGTTTATTTGTTCCATTGACCATTCTAGGGTAATATTCCATATAAACATATAATCCATAGCTCAGATGCTACAATTTATGGACCCTTCAACCTTATAAATACTATATGATGGTGCTTTCCCCCCAAAGTATCAAGAATTGTTGCAACCTCGGAAAGAGAGCTTATTGAGGAATATTTTAGCTCACAATCTTCCACTTCCAGTGGGATCACCACCTTATAAATAATATATTATTTCTGAGATAACCAAACATGCCATTATATGATATGCCAAATTTTGGGTTATGATCATGATAGAATAGTATATGATACTTTCTTAGGTATGTTGACAACCTTGTTTCTCCCATATGATGTAATGTATGCCAAATTGGATTATTGTCAATTCCTCATAGAAATTGTTCACTTTCAATTGTCTAATTTCCACCATGTCAAGACTTTCAAATATTAGTTTCATTTGGTATATATGATATTATCCAATAATGCATCACATTTTGATAATTTGGGAATTCAACCAGTGAGTGATTCAAGCATTCATAGATAAGTAATTGATTGGAATGAAGAATTTAGGAGACAATATCATAATATGGGTTTTATTATCTTTGTAAATAAGTATATGAGCTCATTGTATTCATTGTTTCATAGTAATCCTCCTTTGAGAATGTTCTCAAAGTTCAAGAATATGCTATAGTTGTGCAAGAAAACTAGAGTGGGAAGTTGGCTTCTGTTTGAGAAACACACAATCATAGCAATATATGGTTGTGAAGAGGAATCATTTAATTTAAAAACCTTCTTAGATCCTAGAATATTTGCAATGGAGTATATAAGGTAGATACTTCACTCTCACCATATTCACTTTGTGAAATACAAAAAAACCATAACTTTTAAGTTTCCTCAGGAGGTCAGTCTTCTCTTGGTGAAAATCAGGACTGCATTGGAATTTGGAGAAGAAATTATTCAACATATACACATTGAAAAAGGGGAAAATGGGTTTATGACCCATTCAATGTGATTTCAGCAAGAAGGCCTAACTACAAGAATGAACCCAATCCATTTCTAGAGAGTATTTATGGTTTATATTCATGGAAGGAAACTCAATAAATCATTGAGAAACATGCTCAATATTGAACACTTACATCATAGAAAGACTTAGAAAAGTCCATCTTAACCCCTAGAAGCAGGAATCACAAGTATCAAAGAGAACCTTTTCAAAGATATTATCTAAAATTTAAGTGGATGACCCATGGGGAGAACAATTGAGTAAGAAATATAGAACTCATGATGTATTAGAGGCATATGGGGTGGTAGCAACAATTACTAGTGAAAAACATATTATACCAGGTAAGGTGACAAAGGAATTTGGTTCAACGTTAAAAGAGATTTATTTTGTAGTGGAATATCTCACTTCTAATTTGTTTCCATCAACATTATCATCACAAACATCCACTATTGTAGGGCCACTTGAAAATTTACATTCCCTATTTTTTGAATTCATGGAGATTAAAAGGAAAAATGAGGACATTAAAAGGGAGGTGTATCTGCAAACTTGGGGAGAAACCAACGCTCAAACAACTCTAAAAAAATTAATACTTTCTACTATATATTATCAACAAGGAACATTCTACTTGGACATAATTGAGCCAAAAGGTCCTACAGTTCATTCCCCTATTGATTAGAAAGCTATACAAATGAAGATGAACATTGGTGATATCCACCCAGTGGATATGGTTGAGTTACACAAACAAACTAGTGATATGCTCCATAGAGTAGTCCTTCAATATATTGATAGTGTATATACAATGGAAAACATGGTGATCAATATTGAAAAACAACTCAAGTAAGAGAAGTTGGCTACCAAAGCCAAGAAAATCCAAGCTACTGAATTGGAAAATAAGATTTTCAATTTGAGTGCAGATCCTAAGAATCATACTATTGTAGAGGATTTGATCAAAAGAAAAGAAAATGAAATAAATGCACTCTTTTTCATTTACACTTTTGGTATTAAATATTGGACATGTGTCATTCTATAAAAATTTTCTCTCCAGAAAAGTACAAAAATAAGCAAGGTTTGGGAAATTTACCATAAATTTCACATGGCACATCAAATTTTTATCAAACATATGGAATTGTAGAGAAGACATATCCGAGCACTATAGAACAAAATTTTAATCTCAAAAGGGAAAAAATTTCATAAATACATCAGAGGGAAGGTTCGTCAGGAAGAAAAACTCCAAATTAAGGGTTTGAAAGGTATGTAACTTACAATTAGAATAACGTTTTATTGGAAGATCTATTTTTTGGTGATTCAAAATTTGTGATAAAGATGAAAAAGAGGAGAAAAATTATTTTCTCACATGGCTCCAAGGATCCCCAAAAATTTACTTTACCCACTAAAACTCCAGAGAGCTCAACTATGAATCAAGATGAAATCCAATAGATTTATCACTAGATGGAAAAGAGGATCACTAAAAATAGGGAACAATTGGAAAAAAAGATCATTGGAAATAAGGAAGAGATGAAAATAAATATGGAACAAATGGAGCGTAAGATGGATGAAAATATTAAAAAAAATATGGATGAAAATAAAGAATAAATACAAAAATCCATGAAGGAATTGCAAAATTCCATGTCTTCCATGATCTTTCATGCTCTAGATGAGAGACTCACTAAAGGAGATATCAAAATGCAAGGAACTCATGAAAATAAAGTTAGTATTCATGTTGAAGAAACTTCCGATAATAAACAATTTTCAAGTGGATTTAACTCCAATAGTGGAGTTAACTATGGTGGGGGTCCTAAATTAAACTTTCCCAAGATTGAATTAAAGAAGTTTGATGGAACAAAGGTATTTACCTCGGTGAACGAAACAAATAAATATTTTGAACTACATAATATAGTCGATGATAATAAAAGGATTCATATAACAACTTTGAATATTGAGATAAAACCATATCAATGGTATCAATGGGTAGTTAAAAGGAAGCCCCCCTTTTTATCATTATATTTGGGGTTTATTTACAAGTGACTTAGAAGCATGATATGGGAATGTTTTGGAACATGACTACTTCATTCAGTTGACAAGAATCAAGAACTTAGGTGATATTGAATATTATAATTCAAAAATTAAGGAATTGGCCACAAGGGTGGATGACATAAGATATGAACATTTGTTGGAATCTTACGTGGGTGGATTAAAAGAAGACATGAAACCAGATGTTTTCATAAGATATCCTACAAATATTATGGAAGCTATGCAATTTAATTGTCATATTCAAGCCAAGAATAAGGCTACACATAAGTCTACCATTGGAGCATACATAGGAACAAGAGATCATTTTCGGGTTCATAAGAGAATCGTATCTCAACCAACAAGGTTGAAACCTAAAAAAATAGATGAAATAAGAGAAAAGGGATTATATTTTAATTGTGACAACGGGTAAAGTAAGGGGCATAATTTTGGTGAGAATAAATTATTCTACATAGACTGTGAAGGGGAAGAAGATCAAGAATTGTAACTACCAAAATATACCGATCTAGAAGAGACTACTCTAACAATATCTTGTCATGCGTTGGACGAAATTAGTACTCCAAAACCCCTCAAGATACAAGGATACATTAAAAAGAAAACTTTGACAATATTGATTAATTCTATTGATTAATTGGGTTGGTTTTCAATGATGTCAACCCTTGAAGCAAGTCCAATAGCAAATTCCAGTAGCCCCAATAATATAGATAAGGGAATTCAGTTTGATTGATGTATAATGGTATGAAGAATAATATATTTTCATATAATACTATTCTATATGGATATTACATGTCATTCCATTTCCGGTGGTATGTGGAACGTCACATAACTCCTCACGGTTAGAGAGTTATGGCCTTGTGAAGTTGGAGAACCCTCATGAGTTATCTAGAAGGTCAAAGAAGTCAAAATTATTCTAGAAGCTCCTAGAAGACGTTGACTAGTCAAGTGAGTGAAACTAGGAGTTAATCATGGGTTAAGTAGTTGTAATAAGAAAATAATTAAAAATAATTTAGTTGCAACTAGAAGTGGAGAATTTACTATTTGTAGTTAAGTTGGTTAGAAGGTAACCCCTTTAGGAAGCTCCATGAAAGTATAAATAAGATAGAAAGGCTATCCTGTGAGCACCTATTGAGAACATTGAATATATATTATTGTGTAAGGTTTATTTTAGGTACTCATTGATACATGTGAAGTTGCACAAGTCTGAGGTAGCATGAAGGATTGACGATGAAAGTTTCAGAATTACAAAAAATAGTGAAAAAACCCTAGTTTTTGAGGTGTATGTGGGATGAAGTGGAGTAGGGAATGTATGTACATGGGATAGAAGTATAATATGGTGCATACATGAGGTAAAATCCCTAGAAACTTGAGAATATGAATATGACATGTCTCTAGAGTCTGAAAGCAAGCTCCCAGGAAGGTCTACTGTGATCAGGTACATAAAATCTATCTAGTGGTTCAAAAGGTGTGTATTATTTCTATGAGTAGTTGGATTTTGTTGTCTACATGAGAAATGGTTATGCGGGTTTGAGGATTTTCCCTAGAGATATTAGTGGTTTCATGGGAATTTTTGTATAATTCATATCTACAGAAATACAGTGCTTGTATAATCAATATTTATCATTGATACATCTTGTTAGTGTTGAGGCACATCTTGTATTTCTTGGCATATGGTTAAATATTTTTTGGTACATGGTTGAGAGGTTGTACTTGAGAAGTGGTTGATGTATTGGGAGGTTCTATATCATAAATGGTTTGATGTCTAGTCCATGTGAGGGTCTTTATACTTGTTCTTGATTATACTTGTATGAAACATGACTAGAGAGATATAGATACATTTGGTTAAGGGATATGTATGAGGATGTATGCACAGGGAAAAACTACAGGTTACACACAATGAAATCTTGCAGGTTGATTTGACAAGAGACAGTAGAGAGTTTGAGTTTAAACAAAAGTGGAAAACCCTTGTTTCAGAAGGCATATGCAAGATGCGGTACAAATAGGTCGCATACATGCGTGAGCTACAATATATATAGGGTGAATACATACACACGCTGTAGAACAAATAGGTCGAATATTTATTTTTTTGGTTGGTACAGGCTCAGTATAGGTATAGGTTGATTAGGAAGTGGTATAGATTAGCTATAGGTCAGTGGTACAGGTTGATACATGTTTACAATGGTATATATCACAGTGACAGTATGACAATGGTTTCATCATCTTACTTATATTTCAGGTTGGCAGAACGGGGAAAGGATAGGTGATTGTAGCCACTTTCCAGTTGTAGCCGACGAATATAGGGGGTTGTAACCTCTTTCTAGTTGTAGTTGGGGAACAAAGGAATTTGGTGCTTCCAATCAATGTGATTCTTAAAGACATATAATAAAAATCATTTCGTGGTTTTCTACTACATTGAGTTTCCACATAAAAATACTGTTGTACTGTGTATGTGTATAATTGTTCATTGTTCATGCTTTATTTAATCTACACTTATTGGATGATAATTCTATATTGATCTTAAATATAAATAACGCTTGCATATTGTGGTTAAAAAGGACTAAAAATCTCTATTATTGATTCACCCCCCTCTTAGTAATCCAATAATTGGTATCAGATCAGGTTCCCTCAGAAATCAGTTTAACCACTGAAAGGTAGATCATGGAGAGAAACAATATGTATAAAAATGGAATGCCACAGTTTGATGGACAACACTATGCATTCTCGAGCAGAAGGATGAAAACATATGTACAAACACAGGGATTTGAGGCTTGGAAATCAATTGTAGATGGATACAAAGAACCAATAATTCCACCGACAAATGAAAATGGAAAGAAACATGGTCTAAATAATTCAAAATCCACAAATGCACTTCTGAATGGTCTTTGTGATTCGATATATTCCAAAGTTATTCATTGTAGCTCTGCCAAAGATATTTGGGACAAACTTTAGAATATTTATGAAGGAGATGCAAAAGTCAAGGCAACAAAGCTTCAAACTTACAAAGGACAATTCGAACAACTAAAGATGAAGGAACATGAGAATATTGCAGCTTACTTCTTATGAGTTGATGAAACAATGAATGCAATCATAAGATTGGGAGAATAATTTTATGAATCTATAATTGTTCAAAAGGTACTAAGATCTCTTCCAGTGAGATTTGATCCTAAGATCTCAGCACTATAAGAAAGAACAGATCTAGGCTCAATAAGAATAGATGAACTACATGGAATGTTTACAGCCTATGAAATGAGAACTGAACACAAAAATACAGGTATAAAATAAGCATCATTAAAATCATCCAAGAAGTCAAAGAAAAAGGGAAAGCAAAAGGAAAACGAATATAGCAGCAACAATGCCATCTCGGAAGATGATGAAGAAGTATCTAAATTTGTCAGAAGAATAAAAAAGGGAACCAACGATAGATATAAATTAAGCTTCCATTGATTTGTTTTAATTTTGATGGTATTAGTCATTTTGCTAACAAATGTCCTCACAAGAAAAAGAAAAGAAATAAAGAATATGATTTAAATAACAAACAAACATATAAAGGAAAAAGAACCAAAAATAAAGTCTTCAAGAAAAGTTTCTGCACCAAAAAAGATAGTTCCTCATCAGACAAAGATGAAGTCAGTGAAAGTGATACAAAAAGAGTTATATTCATGGAAATAGAAGACTCCTATAAAGAAATAAATGAAGAGGAATATGAAGAGGAAGAACTTGTCTACAAAGAATAAATTTTGAGTGCTATAAAAGTTATAAAAAGAGAAAAGAAGAAAAATAAGAAGCTCCAGGTATAAATAGACAAGACATAAGACACTCAAAATTCAAACTCTGAAGAACTAGAGAATATGATCACTGAGTTGAAGGTTCAAATAGAAGATGAAAAAAGAATCGAAGAAGCACTCAAAGAACAGCTGGAAGAAAAACACAGGAATATTGAAAACATGGAAGCAGAGATTGTCACATTGAGAAAAGACCTTCAACAAAAAAACATGCAGAATAAATCAAAGATTTTGGATAAAATTATCAACACTCAGAGGCCACATCATGATAAGTTCAGACTAGGATACAATCAGACAAAAAGAGGCTTAAGATCCAAAAATATAGATCAAGAAACACAAACAAGAAGCTATGCAAAGACGGTTAGAGGAGACAAGAAGTTTTACAGGGACACTCCTCCACCTACAAGATTCATATTTCAGAATCAACAAAAGTTAGAAACAAGCATGCCTTGGGATGAAGAAGGATTTATAATAGTAAATCCTTTTAGAATATCTTCAACTCCTGGGTATCAAACTATCTTTTTTGGTTTATGTTATGCATGTAATAATTTTGGACATAAAGATGTAAATTGTAGAGCTAATAGAAGGAACAAAAACAACTTTAAAATTCATGCACAAAATGTTTATCTAAGAAGGCCTAGTGAAACGCAGAGAAGAAGCTACAACAGGTTTGAATCGTTGAGTATTGAAGTGGAATGCTACAAGTGAAACAACTTTGGACACATGCATAAATATTGTAGAATGAAAGTCCCTCCTAGAGAATCACAACAGAATAACAACAATCACAGACATGAACCTCACCTGAGAATATGGATAAGAAAGCATGATCAATTTAATAATGAAGAATGTACACTCTCTGTACAAACTAAACACAAGAAACTTGGTTGGTATGTTGACAACGACTATTCAAAGAACATGACATGTGATGAAGAAAATTTTCTTACAATGAGAAAGGAAAGAGATGGATCAATATCCTTTGGAAATGATGACTCAACTACCAACATATATGTATTAAGTGAAATTGGAAATGAAAATTTTTTTCTAGGAAAGGAAGATGAACTTTGGCTATGGAACTGAAGAATGGGTCACATAAAATTCGATAACCTTGTCAAAGTTAGCAAAAAGGAAGCAGTCAGAGAAATTCCCCAGATCATGAAACCAACCGACACATTATGAAAGCGTTGTCAACGAGGAAAGCAAACAAAGACCGGTTTCAAATCAAAGGAATACTCAATGACAAGACCACTGGAAATTATGCATACTTATCTAGTTGGGATAACTAGAACACAGAGTTTAAAAGTTGAGAAATACTTTATGCTATTGGTTGATGATTATACAAGAATGAATGCATTTTTTTTCTCAGGAATAAGTCAGAAGAATTTGAAAAATTCAAGTTATACACAGAAATGGTTGAAAATGAAAAGGATTCAAAAATCAAATGTTTGATATGTGATAATGGAGGAGAGTTTAATTCAAAGGAATTTAGGGATTTCTTCAGTAAACATGAAATAAAAAGGAAATTATTCGTTGCTAGGACACCTCAACATAATGGGGTCATCGAAAGAAAGAACAAGATAGTACAGGAAATGGCTCGAACAATGTTAATGGATTCCAAGTTGACAGATGTTTTTTGGACACATGAAATGCATACAATAGTTCACATTGAAAACAGAGTAATGCTCAGGAACAACAGTGAAAAACATCCCTATGAGCTATGAAAAGTAAGACCAACAAATGTGAAGCACTTTAAATTGCTTG
>SNQJ01S0011407.1:152047-166383 GCA_010110895.2 Picea sitchensis
ACTTGAACATTTAAGTTGGGTAAAAGGAGGTTGTCCCCTCGAAGAGGCTTATTATTTAAAATTATCTCTTTTTCAAGGCGTTGAGTACTTTTCCTGAGGTTTTTCTATGCTATATTGATGTTTGGTTCTTAACAAGAACTTTATGTGATAACAACTTTCTACGGGAATAGGTTTCATAGAAAATCATCGTAGTTGAATACATGGGAATAAAGGAACATGTTGCAGATATCTTCACAAAAATACTTCCAAGGGAAGATTTTGAGTATCTTCACCAAAGACTCGGAGTAATTTCTACTCCAAAATGATTTCTTTTGAATGCTTATCTTATATGTCTTAGATTTACATGAGGAAGTACCATACATAGGACAGTTTAGTTAGGGGGAGAAGCCTCAGACGAGAAGTTACCTTTTCCATTGATGTCAAAGGGGGAGAGATCCATGAGATGCAGGACAAAGAGTTAGATGCTTGGAGAGAGAGCACAAAAGAATGATTCTAGGGGGAGCATAAGTGATATGACTTCAATATTGCATCAAAGTGTTTTCCATCAATGCCAAAGAGATTATTGATGATTAATTGGGTTCATTGATGTCAACCCTTGAAACAGAATCCGATAGCAAATTATATCAGCTAGCAGTATGGATAAGGGACTTCAATTTGATTGATGTATAATGATATGAAAATTAATATATTTTTAGGTAATAAGATTCTATATGGATGGTACATGTCATACCATTTCGGTGTCTTTAGAACATCACATAACTCATCTGATTAGATATTTATGGCCTTGAAGTTGAGAGACACTTATGAGTTATCTAGAAGGTCAAAAGAAGTCAAAATTATTCTAGAAGCTCTAGAATAAGTTGACTAGTCAAATGAAACTAAGTTTAATCATAGGGTTAAGTTACTTAATAAAGAAAATAAAAATAATTTATTTGCAACTAGAAGTGGAGAAATTTATTATTTGTAGTTAGAGTTGGTTAGAAAGGTAACCGAGCTAGTTGGAGAAGTATAAAAAAGAGAGCAAGGCTATCCTATTAGAACCTAATGAGCCCATTGAATATATTATTGTGTAAGGTTTATTGTAGGTACTCATTGATACATCTGAAGTTGCTAAAGTATGAGGTAGTACGAAGGTTTGATAGCGAAAGTTTCAGTTACAAAAAATCTTGAAAAACCCTAGTTTTAATGTGTATCTGAAGACTCTGATGGACAAGGGCACATATGTATGTGAATAACATAATAGAACGCATACATGAGGGGAAAATAGAAACTTTAGAATATGAAGATGTTAGGTCTCTAGAGTTTGAAAGAAAACCCTCGGGAAGGTCTAAATTGCTCGGATACATCATATCCATCCATTGGTTCCAAAGGCATGTCTTATTTCTATGTGAATACGTGGATTTTGTTTTCTACATGAAAAATGGCTATGGGGGTTTGAGTATTTCCTAGAGATATTAGTGGTTTCATGGGACTTTCTGTATAAGTCATATCTATAGAAATAAAATTTGTTGTAATCAATATTTATCATTGATACATTTTTTTAGTGTTGAGGCACATCTTTTATTTCTTAGCATATGGTAAAGGTTTTGGTACATGGTTGAGAGAGTTGTACTTGAGAAGTGGTTGATGTGAGAGAGTTTTATATCATAAAATGGTTTGATGTCTAGTCTATGTGAGGGTCATTATACATGTTCTTGATTATACTTGTATGGAACTTGACTAGAGATAAAGATACATTTGGTTAAGGGATATCTAGGAGGATGTATGCACATGGCACAACTACAAGTTACACACAATGGCAGGTTGAGTTGACAAGTGGAAATAGAGAGTTTGAGTTTCAACAAAAGTGGAAAACCCTTGTTTCAAAAGGAATACACATCTGCGGTATAAGATAGGATGCATCACATTACATGGAGTTCACGGTTTATATAGGGGCACATACATGTGTTGTAGAACAAACATGTCATGTATCTGTTTTTGGTACAAGATCATTCACAGTGCAATTAGTTCTGAGGAAAGTGGTGTAGGTTGTCTATAGATTCGATTAGTCTGAGGTTGGTACATGTTCTGATGTGGTACATATCTCACAGTGTGATTGTGATAATGGTTTAATCATCTTAGTTATATTTAAATTGGTAGGATGGAACGAGATGGGTGGTTGTAGCCACCTTCTAGTTCATATCCATAGAACATAAGGGGTTGTAGCCTCCTTCTAGTTGTATCTAGTTAATTGGGGAGTTATAACTTCCCTCGGGTTATAGATTTAAAATATAGGGGTGAACCACCTTAGGTTGAAATTTGGAGAACAAATGAAGTTAGTTCTTTCAATGAATTTAATTCTTAAATACTTATAAGCTTGATGGTTTCTCCCGTTTGAGTTTCCATGTAAAAATACTAGTGTATTGTGTATGTGTATGACTGTTCATTGTTCTGGATTTATTTACTCTACACTTATTGTATGATTATGCTATATTTATATTAAAGATAAATAACACTTCCATACATTGGTTAAAAATGACTAAAAATCTCTGACTCTTGATTCACCCCCCCTCTGATAATCCAACATAACCCACTCATTCCATAATTTCAAATTAAGAAAAGATCTAGGTGCTTTGTATATCCCACAATGGAGTTTGAAGTAGTTATTTTACATGGAGTTACCATAAAAGTTTCAGGGAAATACCATAGTATTAAGCTCAACATGGGGGAGTAGTTTTTGGATATCCCAGTTTCCATCCAAATGAGTGGTGTTGATGTTGTGGGACCCAATGGCTACCATCATTGGGAATAGTGGTCATTAATTTTTCAAGATATTTTCATGAAATTTTCGGATGGAAAGAATTGAGAGATTAGATGTATCAAAGGGAAACCCTATAAAGTGATAATCTTTGATAGCATGACAAAATTACTCAAAAGGGACACTAGGGTGTAATTGCACATTTTTCTCACTTGATGTTCAAACATCTATATCCTCTGCTCATTAGAACTCTAAATAGTTATCAAAAATCATTCCAGGAGTGTTTGGTGAATTCTTAAGGTATTCTACTACTTGAATCATGACCATTATATTCTCAACCCGCAGAAGTGTACCACCCGACATCAGGCCTTACATGTATCCATATGCACAAAAGTGAAAATTCAACATATTATCGGGGAAATGTTAGAAGTGACATCATTCAACTAGCCAAGAAGTTCTTTCTCTTGACCATTGGTAATAGTTACAAAAAATGATGGTTAATGGTTTATGTGTCCATATTATAGACAACTCAACAAAATGACCATCAAAGATAAGTTTCCTATTCTTGTCATTGATGAATTATTAGATGAATTACGTGGAGAAAAATTATTTACTAAGCTATATATTGATTCAAGATATCATCAAATCAAGAAAGTGAGGTAGAAAGACATTCCCAAAATGTATTTTGGAACACATGAAGGTCATTATGAGTTTTATGCCATTTGGAGTTATTAATGCACCTTCAACATTTCCAAATCTTGATGAATTCTATTTTCAAGCCCTTCCTTATAAAATTTGTACTCGTATTTTTTGATGACATACTAATCTACAACAAATATTGGGAAAACATGTACAACATGTTGATAGAGTATTACACCTATTGGAAGATAAACAAATTTATGCAAATCCTTCGAGGTGTTCGGGGTTCAATAAATTAGATATTTGGGTCATATTGTATCTCATGATGGTAAGTGAACCCTTACAAAATTAAAGCTCAAGGCCAATTCCCAAAACCTTGAATAAACTTAGATGATTCTTAGGATTGAAAGGCTATTACCACAATTTTTTGAAGAACTATGGTCAAATAGAACCACCTCTAAAAACATTACTAAAGAATGAATAATTTTATTGGACTGAAGAAACAACCAAATCTAACTTAAGTGGGATATGTGTACAACTCCCTGTTTTAGGATTATTAATCCATAAGGACACTAACCGATCTTCCTAGATCCACTGGATCTAGAACAAAGTATATTGAGAACATGGCTTTCCTTAAGTTTTAGATATTGAATTTACTAAATAAAGAGATGAGTGACATACCCGTTTTAAATGTAGCTTCCTCTACTTCATGCCCATCCTAGCTCTGTTCCAATGCTCGTACAATGATGAACCTGCAAAATAATGAAAGCAACCAAAGTGATAGTAATAGCATAAACTCAATATAAACCTATGTATGTGATCAATGAATCGCTGTCAAAACACAACAAGATTTATGGGAAAGAATTATATTGTTGTATCATATTAAATTTGAAAGAGATTACAACTATGGCCTTGATGTTGTAAGATCCCTTCCAATTGTTCTTCTTTCCCCACACACTTCTTACTCCAAGGATTAAAGCATAGATCACGATGGCTACTCTGGCTATCTTGACAAAGCAAATCTCAAAGCCACTCTAGCAAATCCAAGCTAACAAGCTCAAAGACCAGCAAAGCTAACCCAAGCTGGCATATCCATGAGAAGAACTCTCCTTTTATAAGTTGAGGTGAGGAGGTTAGAGGATGATCCTACTAAATCATGAAAAGATCCAAACCATTCAGATGCCACCTCACCATAGAGGCTTATCCTTCTAGAATTAGAAAACGCTCAATATACAATGTGGATCTATAGAGAAACCCTAGCTATAGAGAAACATGAGAGGAGTGTTCACACCTAGCTATAGTGCAACCTGTGAGAATGGGTCACAAAAGCACCTATATGTAGCAACTTAGAACTTACCTCTTTATAAGATTTTACATAGGAAAAAAGCAACTTCTTTTCAAGGGAAGCTACTCCCTTCTCTCTTTAGGAACTTCAGTTGCTGACCCCCTCTGAGAAAAGCCAGATAGGTTACATCATTAGGTCATAGGGATGTGAAAATAATGTGTAACACTCCCTTCCTTGCAAATCCCAACTTTACAAAAAAAATTATTAGGTGTGATGCTTGGACCATTAAGAATAAAGGCCCTTACCTTTTAAAATAATCCAACTTAAAGGAAAAAAAAACTTACTCAAACCAATTTATGAAAATGAAATGTTGAAAGAGAGAAAGATCCAAACCATTCAGATGCCACCTCACCATAGAAGTTTCTCCTTCTAGAAGATTCGAGAAAACGCTCAATATACAATGTGGATCTATAGAGAAACCCTAGCTATAGAGAAACCTGCGAGGTGTTCACACCCTAGCTATAGTGCAACCTGCGAGAATGGGTCATTCTCGCACCCTGCCTATATAGCAACTTGCGAACTTACCTTTTTATAAGATTTTTACATAGGAAAAAACAACTTCTTTTCCCAGGAGAAGTTCTTCTCCCTTCTCTCTTTAGGAACTCAGACCACTGACCCCTCTGAAGGCAACAGATAGGTTTACATCATTAACAGTCATAGGGATGACGAAAATAATGTGTAACACTCCCTTCCTTGCAAATCCCAACTTTACAAAAAAAATTATTGTGCAGTGTGATGCTTCAGACCATTAAGAATGAAGGCCCCTTACCTTTTAAATAATCCAACTTAAAGGAAAAAATATACTCAAACCAATTTATGAAAATGAAATTTTGGCCATACTACATGCAATTTAGAAATGACACCCTTACCTAATAGGAAGACACTTCAAAGTAAAAACATATCATGATAGTTTGAAGTACTTCTTGCAGAAGCATTTATCTTCAAAAGAGAAACAAAAAAGGGTTAGAAATATTCTAGGTTATGACTTTCAAATTATATTAAAAAAAGGAAAACATAAGATTGTGGTAGATGCCCTTTCAAGGAAAGAAGAAGAAACATAAGGTTCACTATGTTCTATTTCTATTCCACAATATAATTAGGTGAAAGAAGCAACGATAGAATTGAAGCAAGATCAATATGCATGAAAGATCATTCAAAAACTATAAGAGGACCCCAATTAATTAGATACTTTTGTATGGAAGAATGATTTCCAATGGTATCATGATTGTATATATTTATGTAAGAATCCTCAACTCAAATAGAAGGTCCTTCTAGAATTTCACACTTCTCCTATAGGAAGACATTCAAGATTATTTATGGGAAGGTATGAGAAGGATTTTTTCTTGGAAGGTAATAAAACTAATGTTCAAAACTTTGTGTTTGAATGTTTTTTATGCCAACATAATAAGGGAGAGACAATCAACAAGCCGGGTCTACTACAACCATTAGATATACCAAGTAAACATTCAGAAGAAGTTTCAATGGATTTTATTACAAGTTTACCCAAATCCGAAGGAAATGATGTCATTATGGTAGTAGTGGATTGACTGACAAAGTATGCTCATTTTTCTCTCTTTCTCATACTTTTAAAGAAAGTAAAGTATCCACAAAATTCATTGAAATAATTCAAAATCTACATGGTGTTATAGCAAGATTTTCCTCACCCCGTGCAAATTTTCTTAGAAGGCCTTTTTCCATTTCCCTATGCAGACTTGAAGTCCCTTTTTGCAAATCCCAGAGCTAAAAACAATATTTATCCACATATACGCACCCTAACAATTATACAACATGCTCATACACAGGTTGCACCATTACAACCTGCGTACATCGGGTTTTGTGCCCAAAATTAAAAAATAGTGTCAGGTTTCCATGTCACATCATGGGATCCATGATCCTTGACCTTCCATATACTGGAAACATTCTGAATTGGCCCTTCAGTTCCATTTGAAGGCTATAAATGGGCCATATCCAAGCTATGGAAAAAAGGAGAAGAATTCAACTTTGAGAGAAAAGTTACTTTGGAGAAATTATTCACTTCATATTGAGTCTGCATTCCTTTGTCCTTTTAAGTATGAACACATTATTCATCCCCCAAGCTCTTCCCTATTTGATTCATAACCTCATTGTCTCTCTTATATGAGATTTCCTTTGGTGGAGGATTGAAGAGGTGGAGGACCAACTGTAAGGGACTTTGTTTCTCGGTTCTGAACCGTGTCGACATATTGTTTTCTTGTCCAATTAATGTCTTGCAAATATTTGAATTGTTATTCCATGAGAATATTTGTTATGAATATTGATGGATTATGGTATTGAATGTGCTAAATTTATATATTATCACCATATTCTTGTGTTTCTTGGTTGTTGAGGACAAGTTGCAGGTGTATCACTTTGAGTCGAGTGCTCAATGGTGGACTTCATCAAACATTTGAACGAGGTAGGATCCTTATCTTGTCTAGTTAGCATATTTTTTTATATAGCATACCTGGGATTAGAGTTGATTTATGAAGTCATTTCAGTCTATTGTGGTTTACCCCGTGCCATAGAGATATTTTCCTCGTAACATAATTGATGACCATACTAGGGAAATAATCTTCTTTTCGGGGTTTGAAGGGTTTTTATCCTTTGATTTCTTTCATTTATATTGAGTTTATTGTCGTCTGATTGCTTGACATCCTCTGTTCATTGCGAGTCTGAGTTTCTTAGCCTTATCCTTGACCTGGCAATGTTTTAATACATATACATAGATTTGTACCTGACAGTGGCGTACATACATGTGTTGTCCTTCTGCAAGAAGAGTATATACATGATTTTCTCCTGAACAGTCGCGTACATCATCCTTTTTTGCTTGGTTGTTGGGTTTGATGTTTGCTAGGTAAGTTTTGGTGGTTTCTTAGTCTTCTTGGGTCTCTGTTATGATTATTAAGTGCCTATAGAATGATAGGAAACCTTTCTTTGGTTGAATTTTCAGGTGGTGGATTTCTCATCATCCTTTTCATTGATTTTCCTTGCATCTTGGGATGAGGGTGTTCTTCTAGATATCCCACCTGGTTTGTCTCTGATTGCATTCAGTAGAATCTTTATATCAAGCTTCTATTGAGTCCTTGCATTTTCATTATTTTATATTGAAAATACAAAAATATTAAGCATTTTGCATTGTTGGAATTTGATCTTTTGGGTTCTTATCATTGATCTTATTACATGTATGGAAAGATTTCATTTTATTTTTAAATGTCGAATTAAATTGAAAATTGAATATTGAAAAGCTATCATTTGTTGGGAATTGAAGTTACGACTTTGCATGTTATTTATATTAATTCATTTTACTTGTTGAGTCACAACATCATCAATTTCACTACTGCACATTTTTGAGTAAGAAAGGCCACTCAAAGAAACAATGATAATTTAAAATTGATTAGAAATGATTTTATTTTATAGGGTGCACAAACTAGCTTAAGATTTAGAGCCTTGGAATAGGATTTTGTGAGTAAACTTCTCCAAGGATATTAAATCAACATATGTGTCAGACTAAGGGAGTGGTGAAACCATTTTATAATTGGCGACATCAGTAGGATCCTCTTACACTAGATTTAAGCAGAAGGTCGCGTGAGGTTGGTTGAGGGGATATTGCCCCAATACCTTAGTGTCAGATATATTTTTGGGGATCTATTCGTATATGCGGATCTTGCTAGTACCTTTACCTTTGTGAGAGGTGGTGCTTTTGAGGTTTCGAGATTTCTTACCCTGCCCATATGGTAGACTTGACTTACGATTGTTCGCCTATGCATCGATTATATCATGGTTTCTTAGTTTCTTGACATAGGTACCACATAGGTTACTTGCAGGGGTTATTCTACAAGTAACCTGGGTTAGATAAGGGTCGGACAACACACAACCTTTATGGAGGATTACCTCTCCGGGGGGATCTGACCGACTGGTTGTTAAGACCATGAGGGTCCTTATAACTGATTATGATACCTCCAATATTTTGTAGGGAGTCTCAGGCCCCTGTTCGGCAAGGCATACCTACTTTAGGGATGGAGGCCCCTTTCAAACACTTTATCCTGTTTGTGTGCATATTGGCCTTTTGTTTATTTTTGTGTTCTCTTTGATTATTAGTTGACCTCAAGATTTTGTATCGTTCCATGAGTTTTCATTATCATGGATAATGGAGTCCCTTTGAATCCCTCATTTAGTACTACCTGCCCCATGGAATTCACTCATTTCATGGGGACGAGTTTGTCCGTGTTTAATAATGGTATGCATAATCATGATACTTAGTAAATACCTTGGGTCTCTAATAATATTTCTCTTGATATGTCAAACATTCCTTCATTTGTTCCATCCTCTCCCTCACCTTCTTATATGAATCCTAGTTTTGGATCCCAGGGCATGATGGATCCTTTGTCTACATCTTTGTTTGATAGGATTCATATCCCTCAACCGATTCTCACAATGGTAGGTTGGAATATCCATTCTTACGTATCCAATCCTAGCTTCACTTTTCTAGGAGAAAGTGCTCAAATGGGTGGTTATTCTACTTATTACACCCCATATGTATATCCTCTGTCCGCTATGGAAGTTTCTACGAACAATCTACCCATGACATACCTCCATATATCCTCTGGTATTTCATATGGAGGGAATTAGTTTTATATTACAGGCTACCCCCTTCACGAAATCCCTTCGTCTGGGGGAAATATATATCCTCACCTGAGTAACCTGTGTCACACCTTTTTCTCTTTGCAGACATCTTCTTCAGTGATGATGCCTTTACATACCTCTATGGATCAATTGGGAGGAGGATACTACCCTTCCAGGTAGGGACAGGGTGTATACCAGAATCCTTCCTGGCCTGCAATTTCTCTAAACCATTCTTTTCTGGGACCTTGGTCTCAAATTCCGCAACTAACCGCCTCCACCAGTCCAGTCAGTGCAAATCATACTGGAATTACATCACCAACCTATGCTAGTCATGTTGGAGATTGGTCGAAAACCTTTGCAATCCATGTTGAAGACCATCAACCAACCATTGCAAGTCATGATGGGGGAAAAACTCTAGTCTCTATGAGTCATACTGACATCACATCTCCAACCACAGTCATCCATGTTGGAGAATCATATCCAACCTATGTAAATCATGTGGGGGATGAACCACCAGATTTTTTTGGTCATGTTGAGAGCATGTCACCATCCATTGTGAGTGATGCTGGGGGAATTCATACAATTGAGAAGCCTCGACGTATAGGACATAATCCCAATTTCGTTTGTAGGCTTTGCAAAGGAGGTTATTTAACTCGCTTGTTCCCTACCACTGTTGTAGTAGAAGAAGTGAAGTCCTTGTCTGATAACCCTTTGGGTTCGGAGTCACCTTTGGTTTCCAAATATTTTGTTTCTCCTTTTATTTACACAATAATCATGCCGATGCAATCCTCACCCAACACCACTCCTTCTTTAAGGAGTGAGGCATATTTTTACCATGTCATTAACATTTCTAGTCATGTACGTTCTAAACAAGAGAGAGTCTTACTCTCCCAGAGTACTCTCCCTCCAAGTCTTAGGGGGGTTCTCTTTGAATGGGATGGTCATTAAGGGTATCAAATTCCTTCTTCTATGCCCTTTCAAATAAGAGGCATTCTTTGATATATCATTGAGAAGGTAACCTCCACGATAATTTTATCCCCCTCCACATGGAAAGCTTTGGGTTTTCCCAAGCTTGTGTCAGTTATTCGTAAGTTGCTGACCTTTCACAGAAGTCCTGCATGGGAGCCCTGACCTCCCCCATGACATGTCGCTTAGAAAACTCCCAATGAGTCTGGTTTAAGCTCTTTTCCAACTCTCTCAAAAATATAAAAGATTGTTGAGTGAACTTTTCTCTTTCACACTCATAAATTGGATTTGAAAGGACGTCTATTTGGTGTAAGTTTACCCCTTTTTCAAACCAAGTAGACTAATATTACAAAAAAGAACATTTTTTGGTGTTAAGTTGTAATTGCATCTCATGATCTTGCTTGCAGTATTGAGCCTATTGTTTGTTCTCGCTTTCACATTATAATCTTATCACCTCAATGACTTGTATCATCAGCTAAGCAAATCCTTGGTTATATCCTTTGCAGCTTGACACCCTATACCCAAGAGAAAACATTCCCTCGAGTGTCCATCTCTCACATGCACCTCCTTGCATTGAGAATAGGTATGTTCCACTGCTGGAACTAGTTGCTTACTTGCAACACTCCTTTCCTCCTCTGTATCATAACATTCATTTGACTATGAAAAAACAAAAAAATATGGGCGAGAAAATAATATTATCTTATATTGGCATCAGTCATGTCAGCTTTGACCAGAGCAGAAAACTTTTGAATCCACTTGTCATCAAAATGTTCGGTTTAGCATGAACCTAGGAAGTTGAGCTTGTTACTTAGATTTTACTCCCTTGACTGGTTACTCTTCTAGTCCCTATGGAGAGTTTTATTGGTGCCTCCTGCATCACAAAGTTTCATCATTGAGTATATGATGCTAGAGTCTTCCATATGTCTCATGCTCTTGTTCAAAGGATATCTATCAACCTGTGTTGACCATTCCTCAGAACTCTTGACTTTGCATGTCGTCCATACCCTCAGTATGTCTCAGAATTAAATGAAGTTGTAGTCCTATCGTGCACCCTGGTCCTACTTTCACCATTGGAAGGTAACCTTGAACCCAACAGTAGACATTCCATCATTGGTCGCTGACTAGGGGGTTTCCCTTATGTTCGAAGACAATAAATATATTCAAACATTGGGATTTGTGTAGTGTCTTGGATGCCATTATCCTTATTGGTGGTTTCCTCGCCTTTGTTAGCAGTTTTYYTTATTGGTTTCTATTYAGAAGGTATTTTTCGTGTAYCGCTTTCATCTGGCACACGCAAAATATTCACAGGGTCGTTGATTCGTGAACATGTTCTTCATTCGATTTCTTCCAAATCATCAGGATCCTGCTTTGTACCTTGTGTTGAATGATGATATATGCCTCAATGCTCTCCTTTCAGAGGGTCTCCTTCCATCGACTTCATCCCATCTATTCTGGAAATGAGACCTAGAGTCCTATGCGTACCTAGAGGCTTGCAGTAATTAGTAGCAGGTTCTCTTGCCATCGATAATTGGGAATACATCAATGTCTCCTGATCGATGGATTCTTCGAGTGTTCGACCTCGACACATTTATTCACATACTAAGAATGTACTTAGTGCMTTGATACSTACTTTCATTATCGGTAGGCTATCTCATGTTTGTTAACGATATACCTTAATGATCGGTAATCAAACAAAGTCTCATTGTGTTTAACTTCAACTCCTTTATTCACACGATGTAGACTTTCACCTTTGGCGGATCGTGTAGAATACTTGAAGAAATCATTTCATAGTCGCATCTTTCCTAGGATGTTGCTATCTTTCATTGGACCAGTACCTATGTGACTTCAGTGATCATGGGAGATCAAATTGTACTCCATTGTATATAGATATCTTTAGATTGATTTTGAGATTGGTTTTACTGGGTCATGTTCATGACTATGACAACCTTTTTCATATAGCCACCTCTATATTTCCTATTCATGACCGTGAATAGTTGTTTGGTATATTTTCACATGGATCTGCAGTGTAATTCAAATTGGAAACCATGTGCACAAAGTCAGTACAGATTGTAATATTCTCATGAGAAACTAGTTCTTCCAGTTGAGTCTCTATTACTCCACTTCTGGGTATTATAATTTATTTTGGCCATCACAGATACTCCTCTAACCTCACGCATCAGGGGGGCATCTGTTATAGAAATATTTTCCTCGCCCCATGCAAATTTTCTCAGAATACCTTTTTCCATTTCCCTATGCAAACTTGAAGTCCCTTTCTGCAAATCCTGGAGCTAAAAAAAATATTTTTCCACATATACACGCCCTAACAGTTATACAACATACGTATACACAGGTTGCACCATTACAGTCCGTGTACATCGGGTTTTGTGCCCAAAATTAAAAAATAGTGTCAGGCTTCCATGTCATGTCACATGATCCATGATCCTTAACCTTCCATATAATGGAAATGTTTCGAATCGACCCTTCAGTTTCATTTGAAGGCTATAAATGGGCCATATCCAAGCTATGGAAAAGAGGAGAATAATTCAAATTTGAGAGAAAAATTACTCTAGTGAAATTATTCACTTCATATTGAGTCTACATCCCTTTGTCCTTTTAAGTTTGAACACATTGTTCATCCCCCAAGCTCTTCCCTATTTGATTGAGAACAAAATTGTCTCTCTTATATGAGCTTGCCTTTGGTGGATGATTGAAGTGGTGGAGGCCCAACTGGAAGGGACTTAGTTTATCAGTTCCGAACTATGTCGAAAAAGATGTTTGCAACTCATTCACTTTTGCTGATTACATTTTAATAGAAATACTCTTTTCTTGTCCAATTAATGTCTTGCAAGTATTTGACTTGTTATTCCATGGGCATATTTGTTATGAATATTGATGGATTATGCTATTGAATGTGTTAACTTTATATATTTTCACCACATGCTTGTGTTTCTTAGTTGTTGAGGATAAGTTGCAGGTGTATCACTTTGAGTCGAGTGTTCAACGATGGAATTAATCGAACGTCTGGACGAGGTAGGCTCCTTATCTTTCCTAGTTATCATATTTGTTTATACAACATACCTGGGATTAGAGTTTATTTCTGCCATCATTTCCGTCTGTTGTGGTTTACCCCATTCCATAGAGAGATTTTCCTCGTAACACATCGATTCCCCAAGATTATTGTAAGAAATAAAGATCCAATTTTCACTAGAAATTTTTGGATTGAATTATTTCTTGTTTGGGTGCTCAGTTGGCTCATATCTAATCTTACCATCCTCAAAATTATGGGAAAACAAATATTGTGAATAAATGTCTAGAAGGATATCTTCGTGTCTTTGCATTTGATAAACATAAACAATGGGTCAAGTGGTTTTCCTTGGTGGAATGGTGGTACAACAAATCCTTCCATACTTCATAAAAAATGTCCCCATTTATGGAACATCATGGATATAATCCTCCATCTATTACATCACCCTTGAAAGGGAATACAAAGGTTCAAGTAGTGGAGAACCACATAGGGAACCAACAAGCGGTTATGAAACTATTGAAGGACAACTTGGTTATGGCACAAAATAGGATGAAACAAAATGTAGATCAACATCACAGTGAAAGGAAATTTGAAGTGTGAGATTCAATATTTCTGAGGCTACAACCATATACACATATGTTCCTCAAGAAATAAATTAAGGAAAATAAATTAACACTCAAATATTATGGCCCCTATAAGATTTTGCAAAGGATTGGAATCATGACTTAAAAACTGGAGTGTCCTCAATCTTCATGTGTACATCCAATCTTCCATGTTCCTTGCTTAAAGAAGGTAATTAGAAACAATATCCCAATCCAATTTTTTTTACCAGATATTAATGAATAAGGGAAAATCATACTAGAACCATAACAAATCCTTGAAACAAGGATTAAGAAGATGATAAATCAAGCAATTATGAAGTACCTCATTAAATGGAAGAACCTATTACTGGAAGAGGCAACATGGGAAGGTGATTTATTCAT
>SNQJ01S0011408.1:2046-22980 GCA_010110895.2 Picea sitchensis
AGGGGGAGATTGTTGGCAAATGTTTAACATGTAGCGTATGCTTGTCATTGATGGAAAGTACAACAGTGAAGATGGCAGGATCAGAGTGTGAATCGATGGAAAAACATGAACAACGTAAGCTCAGGAGGAACAACGTCGAGGATAACGCGCGCAACAAAGCTCAAGATACAGGAGTTCGCACAGGAGAAGGAAGACAAAGGTCGAGGCCCTTGAGAACTTGTAATTCTACCAAGGTTGGGAGGAAAGTGTGCAAAACTCAGGAGGGAGCACAGCTGCCGTCAGATCGGCTGAAGAAGAAGATCTGGACCGTTGGTTTCTATGTACAGGAGAATCTTAGGAGAATCTACATAAGGGAGAGATCGACAGCCGTTGGATCTCATTCAGAAATCCCGTCAGTCGTCAGATCGGATAGGAGTTGCACGGGGTTTACCATCGGGAAAAGCCAAGGAGAAATCCTGAAAGGAGGGATGACTCATCGGGGTTTCACATATCGGGAATCCCGTGAGCCAATGCATTGTGACATTGAAAATCTTGAAACCACGACGAGTGGTAAGACTGTGATCACGGGGTTAACGGTCATATGGGCCAAGAGCCTAGCCAGGAGAGCTAGTGCGTAAAGAGAACGTCGGGATTTGAGGGATCATGAATCCTGAGGACATACATGTTTCGACCTGGGAAAGTCCGAAACCCCGATGAGGAGGTTTGGATGCGGTCATATAGGAGAAGGTCACGTGGACCACGAGCTTAACCGGAGGGATAATTGAAGTTAGAAGCGTCAAATCCAAGCGTAGGTCCGACCACCGTTGGATTGAGGAAAACCTACACGATCTTTCAAAGTGCAAGGAGTAGAGGGCTCACAAAAACTCGACATAATCTGAGTCATCAAATAAAGATCACATTTGAACCATTGATCGGAGTTTCGAGGATTGCGTTTTGGAAATGTCAAAGAAACAATGCAATAGGAATCCCGATTTCTCAATATGCAAAATCCCGGCGTAATTTGAGCCGTCAGATCAAGATGCGATCTAGACCATCGACCCGACTCACGTCAGCAGACCACGTCAGCTAGGAACACGTGGCATAACGAGGTAATGACAAGTGTCAGATTGATTCAACATTTCAGGAACATGTAAGTCACGAATCAGAGTGACACGTGGCAGTATTCAACACGTGTCAATCCACGTGTGACATCAGCAGATGGACACCACGTCGGAGTTTCGAGGATCACATTTTGGAAATTTCAAAGACACATTGCAATAGGAATCCCGATTTCGCAATAGGAAAAATCGTGACTTAAATCACAGCTGTTGAATCAATCTTTGATCTGAACCATTGATTCCAATCAATGGAGAGGCTTCGGGGATCGAGAGTTGGACATGTAAAAAATTATTGACATCAGGAATCCCGATATTGCGATATGTGAAATCGCGATGTAATATGAACCGTCAGATCAAGCTTTGATTTGGACAGTTGATTCCAGTCAATGGAGAGGCATCGGGGATCGAGAGTTAGACATGTCAAAGATTATTGACATCAGGAATCCCGATATCGCGATAGGTGAAATCACAATGTAATATGAACCGCCAAATCAAGTGTTGATCGGAGGGCTACTAATGCACGACACAGTGAAACTACGAGAAACCATTGATGGCATATGCTAGAGAATTCGAAGAGACCCCTGTGTGATCGCCAGAGGAGATGAAGAGTCTCCAAGCTTCTTGCAAGTGAAGGAAGACTATTCTTAGAAGGGATTGACAGATGGATGAGCATGGTAGCCTGAAACTAAAACAAAGAAGGTGAGCTCGACTGTCACAAAGAAGACGAAGAGTCTCAACTACCAGAGAGGCTGAGGAATCTCAACATAACATCCAGTGATGTTGAACGCGAGGGAAAACGGCCAGAGAAGCTGAAGAGTCATGATGATGATGAGACAAAGCACTCGAGAGGTAGAGGATAATGGCGTGGAGTCAACATGCAGAGCCATTGCGAACATTGCATGCACAAGGTGCACAGAAGCTATAAATACACGGTACATAGAAGATATGGGGTTGTTTTTGTTGTTGGAGGTTGTTGTGATTGTTTTTGGTGAAGGTGATTCATGTGTGAAGAAGGAGGAGAGAACAACAGTTGAAGAGAACAGAAGAGGAACTGTGTAGTAAATGGACATGGCACACAGAGCATAAAAAGAAGAAGAACACACAACGCAAGTGATGTGTGCAGAAAGGAAATGAGACAGACAGAGCAACGAAATGCAGCAGAACAATGTTGAGTCTGGTAAGTCATTGTTGAACATCATATCATTGTAATAAGTTTCATTAGCAAAATTTTATATTTTAGGGTGGTTGGGAGGATCTCGGGAGGACTGGTGTCGTCAAAGGTTCAAGTGGGTTCTTGAACACAGGGAGTTGGTGCTTCCTTCTAGTTGGTGCTAGAGAAACTAGGGAGTTGGTGCTTCCTTCTAGTTGGTGCTAGAGAAACCAGGGAGTTGGTGTTACCTTCTAGTTGGTGCTAGAGAAACCAGGGAGTTGGTGCTTCCTTCTAGTGGGTGCTAGAGAAAACAGAGAGTTGGTGCTCTCAGCAAGTTGCAGCTTGCAAAAATGAGGTTGTAGCATCATTATGAGTTGGTTCTCATATGTATGATACTGTAAATAATGTAACTATTACTTATCATATAAAGAAAAATAGGTTTTTACCCTGTATGGGTTTCCTCGGAAAATATCTGTCTCTGTGTTTCTCATATATGTGACTGATGTTGAATGTGCCAGTGTTTATTTCCCTGCATTATTGTGATCATCATTCAGTGTTTATGCAAAGAGTTTTTAAAAGAAGCATAATTGTTTAAGAACGGTAACAACTAATTCACCCCCCCCTCTCAGTTGTCCAACAGTGGCAAGTCATTAGAATTATCTAGGGGAAAAAGGCTAAATGAGGTAATGAGTTTGAGTTTTAAATTGAAATTTGCATGGAGAAAGATGAAAAGGAAAACACATAACCGCATCAGAGCATATTGAAATGAATTCTGAATTAGTTAAGAGAAGAGTCACATAAATTTGATTTGCTAAGTCTAGAGCATCATCAGACGAATTATAAACTTTTTACTCTCCAATTTAAAAGAAGAAATTGTAAATGGGATTTCAAAGACACAAGAAATACACACTACGAAAGAGGACATAACTCATATCACTTCCAATTAGAATCTTTTCATAAATAGTTCAAAAGTTTCTTTTGCATTTGTATATTCATTTCAGCTCTATGATTTTACGAATTCTTCCTGCTACGAGGGCATGTCCCTCATTCCTTCATGCCTTTTCTATATCTTTGGGATGATATATATAGAGAGGATTTACATGTGGGATTCGAAACAACTAAACTTCCCCATAGTTCTAAAGATAGATGTCGGTTACAAAAAGGAGTAATGACAGTTCTCATACTTTATTGGGAGCGTTACAAATGGGACTGAGATATCCAAAAAAAATTCGTTGAATGCCACATGTTCAAAACTTTATGAAACGTAGTCAATTCAACGAACTTATTCTAGATTGGCAATTTCTTTCTTTAGAGAACTTAACCAAACCAGTTGGTTTTCCCCGACACTCTCAACCACCTCAGCTCTGATCATTGTTTCATGTCTCTTTCTCTGCTTCCTCTTCACTGGTCGCTTGTAGCGCCCATCTGCCTGTCCATTTATGATTAAATCCCTTATGATGGGATTTAGTCTGATCTCTGATTCCGGCTCTGTCACAGTATCAATATGGAATTCTGTTGTTAATATCTATTCAATTGACCTTTCTTTCTTACTCATTGATGAATTTGCCATATTAGTTGAAAATCCTAGTTCGTTGGGGGTAGTTTGATTAGATTTATCCATTTTCCCAATTTCACAGAAAAACTCAGACTTGTCTCCCTGATCTTGTTAATTACTTCGTTCAAAATGGAACATCAATTGCTCAAAACAAGATAAATTTATCTACATTTTGGATGATTGTCATCAAGTATTTAATCATAGACTATTGACGATAGTACTTGTCCGAATTACAACCTATCACACTCGTTTTTCAAAACTTTCAGATCATCTCTTTGGTGGCACTTACTCGACGCTACACAGCGTAAAGTACTCAAGCAACTGTACTGATGTGACTGGATAAGACGTTAACTCTTCCCCTTTAGTACGTGATCTGTGGAAGTTGCGCATATCAAATGATTTTTCAACACATGACATTGGGGTGTGTTTGAGAGGTTTTGCACTCACCCGCTTTTCCCTTGATATGCTTTAGGGGGTACCGCGTGTCCACATTTTGAAACCGTGGTATTTTCCCCAGCCCACCCTTGAAAATTTATCCTCCGCGCTACTTCATCTCCCAATATGTGTCCTGGCCATCGATCTGGGTTGTTTCAATATCAATGGTCCATCGGGCCCCTCCTTTCATGCTTCCGCTATATTCTCCCTTTTCCGCCAGATGTAGCCCGGTCCTCCAAATCACGCCATATCTCTACAGGGTTTTAGTCCCCCACTAAATCTGGAACTTGAATTTTGTATATAATTGTTATGGTGATAACATAGGCTCCAACTGGGGATGCTATCCTCCCTACGAGGTAGCAAAGAACTGTAGACCTGATGCCTTCTTCATTGGGTTGTTCCCACAACATACATATATATTATTCCCTGACCTCCCACCAATGTCTACTAAAAACCAATCTTTCAACACTATTCTTAACTAGATACCGAATACCTCACTAAAATCTGACTGTACACACTACTGGAAATCCAAACTAAAAAATGCTTGACCAACAAGCTTATTCTTACACTCCTACCTACCCTAACTGTTGAAATAAACTGCCAATCAAGTGAAATCATAATGACAATGCAACCATGACAACATTTTATCCACTGTTTGTTTTCTTTGCATTTTCTTGTTCCAAATCTTTTTTACTGATATTTCATTCAAAAAATCATCCATAAATCCAAATCTCAAAAAATTAAAAACATTTGGAATGTTTACTACCTCCAAAAAAATGACAAATGGATCTTCTAAAACATGCACAAAATAACTATCATGTTTCACCCCTTCCACTGCATTCTTGTTTTCATGTGATTTAACTTGTTGATTTTCATTGAGAGACTGGCATGTTTGCTTAGAAGTTTGGAAGGAATAGTTTCTTGAAACATAAGACAACCATGGTTGAAGAACATTGTCTGGTGTAAAGCTACCCATATTTAATACTGACATCGATTCGTCACTTACTTTATCCTTAAACTTGCAACCCACTATCATCTGTAGATTCTTATTATAAAAATTCTCCATATAATGTGCCATGGGATCATGAAACACATGAAAGAATATTCCCTTTTTCAGGAACTGCGATAGAAAAACAAGATTCATGTTTAAATAATATTGATGTGACTTCACCAACTTTTTGGAAATTTTCTTGACGATCATCATTTTGACTTTCAAATGAATGAATGGAAACGAGTTCCTGCACACAATCTTCTTGCAAATGTAGAAAGCTAACAACATGCACTATTTCACAGTCTAGAGTTCCCACAGATGTATTTTTAGAAACTTCATCTCTGCTTAGGTCACTTAAAAATTGATCCACTACGTCATTTTCAGGGGAGGATAGACAACTTTGAAACACTTTGTCTTGTTGGAAATTAGTTTCAGGGGAAGGAAAATGACCTCTAACAACAATTTCTTGATCAACTTTATTTTCATTTTCAAGTTGGTGGCTCAATCCACTATGCAATTCTGAACTGAAAACCCCCCCATGAAATCAACCACTTGATCATCTAATGTATGTGAGGGTAGTTGATATCCCTTACTAAAAATAATTTGTTTGTGTGAAATGGTGTTACTGTGAATGCAACCAGAGTTCCCTGCTTCCTCTTCTACTTCATGATTTACCTTCAACATTTCAAAGGAAGAAAAAAATAATGGGAGATAGTTTTTATTTGCAAGTTCATTGCTCTCTTTATACTGATCATGTTTGGGGGACTTCTGATTTGAAACAATATAACCATTTTGTTTCAACAATTTGAAATAAAAAAAACACAATGGCAAGATTCCTTCACCTGTTTCAAAACCCTCTCCCTTTTCTTTACTTCTATCATATGCACATTTGTTGATTTCTTTAGATTGTTGAACACACTCATTTTTCAGGTTCATCTTCGACCAATGGCCAAAATTTTGTACCGATAAGACCTTCTACATAACAAGCAACAGGTTCATCGAACACATGAGATGATTTGCCAAATATTTTTAGTGAAGCAGTGTGATTTGGCATCAACACACATTCCGTTGCTTCAATGAAGATCTTAGATTTTTATTTCAACAATTTAAATGAAGAAAATCATGAAGGTAAAGAATTCCCTTCAGATGATTTAGTATTTTCTTCTTTGTAACTATGATATATAGGTTGATTTCTCTCATTACACTCGTGAAAATGAACATTTTCTGATAGAGAAAATACAACTAGTTGTTCTAGGACATCAATATCACAATCATCATCATATTCATCATATATAGGAAAATCAACTACATTTGTAATGTCATCTAACAAGAAAAAACTTGGAATATCAACCTGTTCTTCAACAAGTTGATCTGCAGATTTATCTTCTTGATTGTCTACAAATGAATACATAAAACAATCAGTCATCTACTTATCCTGGAATGGATCAGGAGTTAAACTAGCACCTCCTCTTTCAATAAGTGGTATATAATCTTTTTCAAAATCATGAGCATTGAAAACTCCAAGAGGGCATGTGATATTATTAACTCTTTGTTCAAGATTCCAATCAACTTTTTATTGTTCATATTCACTCTCATATACTTGAGTATCCAACCCTTCATTTCAGATATGTTCACATGCTTGTATATTATGTTGAATCTCCTAGGCATCATTGAACATTTGTTGTAAGGACTTAGGTTTTCTTTCCATCAACAGGAAAAGAAAAATATGGGGAAAGAGTGGTGGTGTACTGAAGCATACCAACAACTTCAGTGGGTAAATTGTAATAAATAATGGAAAACCTTCTGCTGAATGTAGAAATAGTTTCATTTATCTGCCTTGCCAAGGCATAGGAACTCTGTAAGTTGTAGATCCAAAGATTTCTTCTTTTCCCAAAACTTCAAAAATACATTCTTCAATTCCTCCCATGAGATAATTGTCTCTGGATGAAAGTGTTTAAAACATTATTTGGTATCCCCTTTCAAGGATTGAGAGAAGGCCCTCATACAAACATCATCATGATCAATCTCAAACAAATCTATAAAATGTTCAAAATCTTGGATGTGTTTCTCAGTTGTGATGGCATCAGGTTCTCCATGAAACATAGGTAGGTACTTATAGTTCATTGGAGGAAAATCATGAAGGATGTGAGGTAATTTTACAGGTCTGTATCTATGATGAATCTTGTACGATGTTGGATCAATTACAAGAGGTGAAATATCATATTTGGCTTCATGGGGCTCATTAATTTGGTCATGGTTATCACATGGCTTAGATTGGATATAAAAATTAGTGATAAACATAGGAGATATCTATGTAGATTTAAGAGAAGGATATATAATTTCAAGATTGTCATGATCGTCATTTGCATGCAGTAAGTGAAGAAAAATTTCTCTAGCATGTTCGGGAAAGGACCACAGGAAGATTATAAAAAACAATAAAATGCCTTGGAAAAAATCCAATTTTAAGTACTTATTTTCTTCCATAATGCTTTTTCATACCTTTTTCAAGGGATATCATCTTCCAGTGGAGTCTCTGAATTACATTTGAAGCGGGAATAGAGTCGCCAATAATGTTTTCAAAGCTGAATTCAACATTGAGAGTGGAGTAGTGAACGAACTTTACATTTCTAGATTCTTTTGCCAGTGGAGTCACCTTCAAGTTAACTTTTTGATGTGTGGAGTCGCCAATAAAATCCTTAGGCTACTGATTCTTTGCACAATGGAGTCACCATACAAATTTTGAATGGAGTCGCTAGGTGAATGAAGTACGACCTTGCTATGTCTGAATACTCTTCACCATCAGTACTCAGATCTAGACTTTGTCATTTCTCCCAGGGAAGATTTTTCAATTTCATCCCCGACAACGATGCCATAATGTTAGCACCCTATAAATCTGTTTGGCCGTAAAATTTTTTTACAGGGGTAACTATTTCAACTAGATTTAGAGCCTAGGCACTAGCATGCTCAACTCGGAGAGGAATCTCTTGTGTCACTTGTTATATATCTGACAAAAGGTGGCTAGATTTGGTTTATTTTGAGTGGGGGTATTAGAAAGTCCCTGAGAAAATGGGGGTGACATTTGGGTTATGGAGTCGAAAATGAATAGAGAAGTGGCAAGTCATTAGAATTATCTAGAGGAAAAAGGCTAAATGAGGCAATGAGTCTGAGTTTTAAATTGAAATTTGAATGGCGAAAGAGGAAAAGGAAAACACATAACCGCATCAAAGCATATTGAAATGAATTCTGAATTAGTTAAGAGGATAATCACGTAAATTTAAATTGCTAAGTCTAGAGCATTATCAAACGAATTCCAGACTTTTTACTCTCCAATTTAAAAGAATAAATTGTAAATGGGATTTCAAAGACACAAGAAATACACAGTATGAAAGAAGACAGAACTCATATAACTGCAAATTAGAATCTTTTCATAAACAGTTCAAAAATTTCTTCTGCATTTGTATATTCATTTTATCTCCATGATTTTACAAAGTCTTCCTGCTACGAGAGCAGGCCCCTCATTCCTTCATGCCTTTTCTACATCCTTGGTATGATATATATATATATATATGAGTTACATGTGGGATTCAAAACGACTTAACTTCCCCATAGTTCTAAAGATAGAGGTCGGTTACAAAAAGGAGTAACGACAGTTCTCCTACTTTATAGGGAGGGTTACAAACAATACTGACATATCTGAAGTTTTTTCGTTGAGTGCCACATGTTCAAAACTTTCTGAAACATACTAAATTCAACAAACTTATTCTAGATTGGAAATTTCTTCCTTTAGAGAACTTAACCAAACCAATTGGTTTTCCCCGACGCTCTCAACCGCCTCAGATATGATCATTGTTTCCTGTCTCTTTATCTACTTCCTCTTCACTACTCGCTTGTAGCACTTGTCCGCGTGTCCATTGATGATTAAATCCCTTATGATGGGATTTAGTTTGACCTCCGATTCTGGCTCTGCCACAGGATCTCTATGGAATTTTGTTGCTAATATCCGTGCAATCCACCTTTCTTTCTTACTCATTGATGATTTCACTATATTAGTTGAAAATCCTGGTTTGTTGGGGGAAGTTTGATTATCTTTATCCATTTTCCCAATTTCGCAGAAAAACTCAGACTTGTCTCCCTAATCTTGTTAATTACTTCATTCAGAACAGAACGTCGATTGCTTAAAACAAGATAAATTTATCTATATTTTGGAGGACGATTTTCATCGAGTATTTAACCATAGAATGTTGATGAAAGTACTTGTCTGAACTATGGCCTATGACACTCGGTTGTCAAAAAATTTGGAGCATCTCTCTGGCAGCGCTTACCCGACGTAATGTACTCGAGCAACAATATTGATGTGACTGGATAAGCCGTTAACTCTTCCCCTTTAGTACGCGATATGTGGAAGTGATGCATATTGAATGATTTTTCAACAAGTGACATTGGGGCGTGGTTGAGCAGTTTTACGCTCACCCACTTTTCCCCCCGATATACTTTAGGGAGTACCATGTGTCCACATTTTGAAAATGTGGTATTTTCCTCGACCCGCCCTCGAAAATTTATCCTCCGCGCTACTTCATCACCTGATATGTTTCATGGTCGTCAATGTGGGTTGTTTCAAGATCGACGGTCCGTCGGGCCCCTCCTTTCGTGCTTCTGCTATATTTTTCCTTTTCCGCCAGATGTAGCCCAGTCCTCCAAATCACGCCATATCTCTACACTATTTTAGTCCCCCACTAAATCAGGAACTTTCATTTCGTATATAATTGTTATGGTGATAATAGGGACTTTGGTTATCCCATTCTCCTATGAACTTTCAAAGGACTTAAGGCTCATGCACCTTACCTTGATCGCATGACTGTTGATCCTCTAAAATCAGATCGTACGGATGGGATGTATTTCTTCTCCTCTACACTCTCCTTTTGATGTTTGGACATATATTGAACAATCCAGATCTCTTCCTATAGCTGATATGACAACTATTATCACTCCTCCTCCTAATCTTCTTCATTCTCCCGAGATTCGGAAAAATTTTAAGTGTTCAAAGGTTTCGACATCTAAACCTTCTGCTACGAGCACGAATGCTTGGGTCTCAACCTGTGATTCTCCTCCTGAGATTTGAGACTTGGAATAAGTCCATCTCATGTGCACTCCCTATGCTATATCTTCTTAGATTTTTTATTTACTCAGTATCCTAAGGGTATTGACCCTTCTTATGCCTTCAAAGGGTTTTGGTTCCCTCCTCGAAAGATATCGCTCAAATCACACCTTGCTAAGCGTTTTCTACAGAGTGTTTAACAACTCTGTGATTATATTCCTTTGATACACTTCTCTATGATGTCGACAGAGAGTTATCCTCATGCACACTTGCGCCTGCTCGATGCCCACTTGGAAGAGATCTACATATTTTTCAGTGACTCTGTCTCTCTGTCATTTCTCTACACAATTTCCCCTCCAAGGTATTTAGTGACCTTGAGGTTCCTCTTGAGTTTTTATCTCTCTCGTGCGCCCTCCTGACACATTTTTTTTTGACTCCACAGAGTTCATATGCACACTCCTTGTGTTGGCTACAAAACCTCTAATTTTCTGTTGTGCATTCCTTACACAGCTTAAAAAATCTAGAATGATATTACAAACCCAAAAAATATAAATAAATATATATCCCTACTTCATATGAAACCTATCATACATCTTAAACATATATTCATGGACCGCATAAACACATAAAATACCATGTGCAGGAAAAACTGTTGTATTTTTCATTAATATGAAAATATGATTACAATATGTGCACGTTGGACTACAACAGAGTCTCATCTCTTTCAGTCTCTCTCAAAGAACTATTATACCTCCTATATCTTAGCTTTCGATATTTTCAGGATCTTCTCCCAAAATCCTCCTCCTAACTCTCATCTCTCAGAATCCCCTTCTTCCAACAGGGCTCCTCTAGCTTATCCTCTATACCACCTTAGTTCCATCACTCTCAGTTAAGACACCTTATCCCTATGACTTCTTACAATGAATGAAGATCCAGACCTGACTAATATCTAGACCTGCTTGTAGTCAACCATTAAGGTGACCCTATCCACTACCTATACAAAGGCATGGATTGGATTTACTGAGCCTTACAACATAAATCCATATAGGATTATATTTCAAATTTAAAAATGGGAGGGTATGTGCCTCTTCCTTTCCCTAATGTGCGCCTATGTCTTGGCTTGCTGGCGCATCTACTGATGTGGAAGGATGTTGCTGCATCTATGTGGTTTATGATTAACAATAAATATTTCACCTGGGACAAACTGCAAAAGAGAATATATTATACTATTGTAAGATGTTTTCTTTGGAAACAAATAGCTAAACAAATTTCCATCTTATCCTTTCTTGTGAATTTACCTTAGAATTTTTGATAGAGTTCGATAGAATCATGGGGTTGTCCACTACATAAACACTAATTCACATAGAAGATCATCTAAGGTGAAATATTTGGGCATAAACACTACATAAACACTAATTCACTATAAATACGTTCCTCTTATAAATTCTTTGGACATATGGATAGCTAGAAATTAATCTCTCTTTAACAAGAGGGATCTTATCCCCTAAGATGTTCTATGCAAAGAACTAACTTTCTATATGATTTTCCACAACACACTAAGACATCCCAGCCAACCATCCATCTAGAACACTGCCAAACATGGTCAAAAGAGGCATGATTTCCCACAACACACTAAGACATTTTCTCACGGCACACTAAGACATCCCAGCCAGTCAGAACACTACCAAACATGATCAAACGAGACATGTAGTGGGTGTTTTTGTTGGAAACATTCCAACGGATTTCCTCATGTGCTCACATGAACATGCATTTCAGCTATATTAGGAATGTGCATACATGTACTCATTGTAAACTTTGTAATCTATTTATGAATTGTTCGTGTGACTATGTGATATATTCATGATCAGTTTGTGTAATTGAGTGATAGATGTTATATATACGAGCATACCCAAAGAGGTGACAGTGCGATGTGGAGTGCAAGGTGTGTAGAGAGCAAAGTGTGTGAGGAGAGGATGAGTATATGCTTGAGATTGGATATTTTAACTATCCCTTGAATAATAAGAATATTGAATATCATTTCCCGTGGTTTTTTCCCGCATTGGGTTTCCACATAAATCACTATGTAAATTATGTGATTGTTGTTCTTGGTTTTATGCATTTTTAATCTTGATTGTTGATGCTCTTTTTTTCTTTTATTTTCCAACAAGTTGTATCAGAGCTTAGAGTTGAAGGAGCAGAGAGAGAACGAGAAGAGAATCTGGTCACTGGATCAAAGAGGAGGTTAACCGAGACAAGCCGAGTTGAGCTGAGTGAAGTGGATCATCCTAGGATGGGATTTATTACAACGTCGTCGGTTGTCCATGTGGAAAAGCGACAATCGCAGACACCCTTTAGAAATTGTCAAAATTTTTACATCGTCACGGGAACTACATAGTGCACAGTGCAACATCGTCGCGGGCACTACATAGTACACAGTGTGACATCGTCGCAGGATGTGGTTTGACAAGGTGTGAAAATTTGTGAGCAAATCGTCATAGGCTATCCTTTAACAAGGTGGGACGATTTCTAATATTTGCAGGTGATCCTCATAAAAGGTGTGACGATCCAACAAATTAAATTCAAGTCATGGTATGAAATTAAAATCGTTTTGTTTCCTTATGCATAAGAGGTGGAGGATTATTAAATAAGTGGTTCACTTTTGTCTAAAGTGTATAATAAGACAAAAGGTGGAGGAATCAAATTTATGGAGGGAGGTGAGCTTTTTATTAATAAATTAAAGGTCGATGTTTAAAAGGTTTTAAGGAATACACATTAAATAATTTTATTTTGAACCTTTTTTTTTAATATTTATTTGGGTGTTCATATCAATATTCCTTCATATTTATAAAGGCTTGGTTTTATAAGTAGTGGTTTTCGAGTTTTTCTGCTAATGGAGAAAGTGCAGCGTTCTATGTTTGAGGTGGATAAATTCATCGGTAAGAATAGTTTTGCGCTATGGAAAATCAAGATGAGGGATATTCTTGTGCAACAAGGATTGCAAAAGGCATTGGCTAGAAAGACAAATAAACCAACAAGAATGACATATGAGAACTGTGAAGATCTGGATGCAAGATCCATCGGTACTATTCATTTATGTATGGAATATGAAGTGTTATTTAACATCATTGAAGAGAATAAAACAACAGGTTTGTGGAGAAAAATGGCGAGTCTGTATATGAAAAATAAATTAACGAACAAAATATTCTTGAAGAGGCAGTTGTACAGCCTGTGGATGAAAGAAGGTATGAAAATTACTGATCACTCGAATGTTTTCAATACTCTGATTTGTCAATTATCTAGTATGGACGTAACGTACAAACATGAGGACTAGGAATTTACGCTATTGTGTTTGTTGGTTGAGTCTTGGGATCATTTTCTCACAATTATATGGTTTAAAAAAACATATGCCCTTGATTATGAGATTGTTGTGGGAGATTTGTTGTCTGAGGAGATGAGGAAAATATCCAGTAAAGACACCTCAACAATAGAAAAAATGGTGGTCAGAGGTCGATCTACAAAAAGAGGGAAAAAATCAGAGGGGTATATCAAGGTCTAAGTTAAAAGGAAAGAAGAGTAAGTAGAAATGTTGGTTCTGTGGAAAATCTAGGCATCTCAAGAAGGATTGTTGGAAAAGACAAAATGCGTCCAAAGAGGACTCCACAAAAGAAGCAAAGGAAGCTAATTTAACAAAAACAAGTTCAGGTTCTAGTTATGGTATGGTTGATGAGGTATTGTCTACTTGTGATGTTTCACATCAACATCAGTGTTGGTTGTTATATTCTGGTGCGTGCAACCAGATGAGTCTTCATAGAAATTGGTTCTCAAGTTACCAATCTATTGATGATGGTTTTGTTTTTATGGGAAATGATTTTTCTTGTAAAATTGTTGGAGTTGGTAGAATCCGGATTAAAATGCATGATGGTTATGTAAGAACATTAAAAAAATATAAGGCATGTATCCAAACATATAAAGAACTTGATATCTTTGGGATTTCTAGATTCTGCTGGTTACAGGTGTACAACTCAAGGTGGGGTAGTGAAGGTGTCCAAAGGAATTTTAGTAGTCATGAAGGCAAAGAGGATCAAGAACCTTTATAAACTTCAAGGAACGAAAGAGGTAAATCAATAAGTGGTAGCATATGAAGATGCAAGTGACTCTGTTCATTTATGGAATCAACATTTGGGTCATTGGAGTGAGAAAGGGCTTAAGGTACTTGTTGATTGTAAGTCACTTCCAAGTTTGAAGTTTTTGAATTTGAATTTTTGCAAGTATTTTGTTTTTGGAAAACAGTGTAGACAAAATTTTAAAATGGGAAGGCATATAAGGAAAGGTATCCTTGATTACATTCATTCATATGTTTGGGGACCATCCCCTACATTTTATTTTGGAGGGTTTCCATATTATGTGACATTTATAGATGACTACTCTAGGACGGTTTGGGTCTATTTACTTAAAATAAAAGTTGATGTATTTAATACTTTTAAGCAATTTGGGGGTTTGGTTGAAAAGAGCACTGACAAGTCAGTCAAGTGTTTACAGATAGATAATGGAGGTGAGTTTGTATCTGTGGAATTTGAGAAATATTGCATGGAAGATGGGATAGAAATACATAAAACCACGATTTATACTCCTCAGCATAATGGTGTTCTTGAACGCATGAATAGGACTCTTCTAGAGAGAGCAAGGAGCATGCTCAGTAATTCCAAGATGCAACAGGGATTATGGGCATACGCATTTCTTACAAAACACTATCAGATAAATCGGTCCCCATCACTACAATAAACTGTAATATTCCAAAAGAGGTATGGATAGGTCATTTGTGTGATTTCTCAAATATGAGAATATTTGGTTGTGATGCCTATTCTCTTATTTTTAAAGATCAGTGTTCTAAGTTAGATACTAGATGAAAGAAATATGTATTTTTTGGTTATGGTGATGGAGTTAAGGGGTATAGATTGTGGGATCCTACTGCCCACAAACTCATCATAAGAAGAGATGTAGTATTTGATGAATCCTCACTCTTAAATCAGAATTGGTAGATGTTGAAGTGAGACAAGAAAAAGTACTACAAGTTGAACAAATTCAGTTCGAAACTCAACTATCTTCATAAAGGGAGGAGCATGAAGAAGTTTCAAAAGAAGAAGATGAAGATGAAGATGAAGATGCATAAAATATCCAGGAAACTGAGGATATGCCTCAACCATCTCTAAGGAGATCTTCACGGGCCAGGAATCCTCCTACAAGGTATGACGATTATGTTTCATATGTGGATTTGGTTTCTATTGATGGAGAACCTAGTTATTTTCAGGAAGCAATTAAGGTATCTGAAAGTGCTCAATGGAATAAATCTATGAAAGAAGAAATGGATGCCTTAGATAGGAATAAAACATGGGACCTAGTAGAACTTCCAAAGGACAAGAAGGTTGTTGGCTGCAAGTGGGTCTACAAATTGAAAAAGGGTGTTGATGATAAATTTGAAAGGTATAAAGCAAGACTGGTAGAAAAAGGGTATTCTCAAAAGGAAGGTATCAATTTTCACGAGATCTTTTCACCAATTGTGAAGCTTGTTTTAGTTCATGTTGTGTTAGCACTAGTTTGTTTAGTTGATCTTGAGTTAGAGAATCTAGATGTTAAAATAACATTTCTACATGGATATTTAGATGAGGATATATATATGGAACAACCATAATGGTTTGTTCATGATCGTAATAAGAGGTTTGTTTGCAAACTGAAGAAGTCATGGTATGGCCTGAGATAGTCTCCCAGGCAATGGTACAAGAAGTTTGATTCCTTCATGGTGAACCTAAATTTTACGAGAAGTGAATATGATCATTGTGTTTACTTTGAAAAGTTGGAAAATAGCATGTTCATTATTTTAGTGTTATATGTTGACGATATTATTGTGGAAAGCAAAAGCATCATCGAAATCAACAGGTTAAATGCTCAGTTGGCTAGGGCGTTTGATATGAAGGATCTAGGAGTAGAAAAACAAATATTAGGCATGGAGATACACAGAGATAGGAAAAATAGTAAGTGTGGTTATCCCAACAAAAGTATGTGGAGAAAATACTTATGAGATTCAGTATGAATAATGTTAAACCCGTATAGATCCCGTTGAATTCCTATTTCAATATTTCTTCAAGTTTATGTCCTAGTAATGACGAAGAAAATGATTATATGTCTTGTGTACCATATGTTAATGCAGTGGGAAGTTTGATGTATGCGATGGTGAGTACTAGACCAGATATTTCACATGCAGTTGGTGTTGTTAGTCGATACATGGAAAATCTAGGAAAAGAGCATTGGGAAGGAGTGAAATGGGTTCTTCGATCTCTTATAGGCACAATAAGTTATTCTATCATCTATGATGATTATATATATTTAGTTTTTGGTTATGTAGATTCAGATTTTGGTTATGTAGATTCAAATTGTGCAGGTGACTTCTCCACTTTAGGATATGTCTTTACTCTTGTAGGAGGACATGTTAGTTGGATGCCAAAGCTTCAAAACGTAGTCGCTTTATCCACTACCGAGGAAAATTATATGTCTGCTTCACATGCATGCAATGAGGGAATTTGGTTACAAGTTTTGTTGGGTGATATTGGAAGGATGCAGGACAAGGTGAAAGTATTTTGCGATAGTCAAAGTGCTATTCATTTGGCTAGAAATCCATCTTACCATAGTAAGATGAAGCATATTTTTCTTAAGTACCATTTTGTACGACATGTTGTTGATGAAGGTGGTGTGGCTTTGGAAAAGTTCCATACAAAAGTGAATTCTACAGACATGTTTATGCAACCAGTTTTGTTAGAGAAGCTACGATGGTGTTCGGTTTCTCTTGGCTTGCAGAAAAGATGATGAATTAATTAAGGCCATGATATATCAGGTAAATTTTTGTCAAGGTGGATATTGTTGGAAACATGCCAATGAATTTCCTCATGCGCTCACATGCACATGCATTTCAAAATCAAGAATGTGCATACATGCACTCATTGTAAACTGTGTAATCTATTAATGAATTGTTCATGTAACTATATGATCTACTCATGATCAGTTTGTGTAACTTAGTGATAGATGTTATATATACAATCATACCCATAGAGGTGGCAATGCGATGTGGAGTGCAAGGTGTGTAGAGAGAGTGTGTGAGGAGAGGATGATAATATGCCTAAGATTGGCTATTGTAATTCTCCCTTGAATAATAAGAATACCGAATATCATTTCCCATAATTGTGTGATTTTTGTTCTTGGTTTTATGCATGTTTAATCTTTCTTGTTATTGCTCTGTTTTTCTTCCGCTGCCCAACAGGTTTTTGACATGGCTTCTTAGGAGATACTCACCGAGGGGATGCTAGAAGCATTACTCACTTATCACATTATCACTCCAATTCTTTCTCATTTCCAATGGGACTAACAACTTTTGTGAGCTTATGGTCCTCAAGTTAACTTTGAGCTTATGGTATTCAAGTTCACTTTGCTTGTAGATAGGGAAAAAGGAATAACACATCTATGGTGACTCGCATCCAGATCTTTCCAGTCCTCATCTGTCATTCTTGTTGGTTTCTTTGTCTTTCCATATAATGCCTTTTACAATCCTTGTTGCACAAGAAGATCCTGCATCTTGATTTTTCATAGTGCAAAACTATTCTTACCACTGAATTTATCCACCTCAAACATAGAACGCTGCACTTTCTCCATTAGCAGAAAAACTTGAAAACCACTACTTAGAAAAAGGGTTGGAACTAAGAGAGGTGGAAATCATCCATCATGAAAAAGGGTTGGAACTGAGTGTTCTCATCCAACATGAAAAAGGGATGGCACTGAGACAAGAGGATCTCATCCAGCATGAAAAATGGTTGGCACTCAGACCAAGGGTGCACATGATTAGGTAATGATGCATTGTAGGGTAGTGGATGTCCTCGGGACATGTTGTAGTTATTTGAGAACTACACAAGGGCCTTGGATGCATTTCTTGTGAAGTCACAAGGGTGCACATGATGAGGTACAAATGCATTGCAAGGTAATGGATGTCATGGTGACATGTTGAAGCTATTTGAGAGCTACCCACATGAAATATTCAAAGATAATCTTCAGAGATAATCTTGGCATAATGTAGAATGTCTCCCTCATTGAGAGGGAGTGTTAATGTTTGGGAAACATTGGAAAGACATTCTACTAGATTGATAATTAATAATATGATTATTAATTATTAAGAAATATGATTAATTATAATATTGTTAATCTAATCATATAATTATAATATAAAGTATATTTATATTATATGTATAATATAATATAAAGTATAAATATATTTATTACCCAAGGGATTCATATCTTCATGGATGTTCACCATGGTCACCATTTGTTCTTTATATATATAACACTCATCATTGTAATAAGATATTCATTCACATACAATTTTTTCTCATATTGAAAAATCAATAGCTTGAAGGGTAGTCAACAACCGTAGAGCATGAACCCTATTATTATGGTGCTAGAGCATAACCATATATCTAGATTAAATGGTTCCTTACTTGAGAACAAGGTTAAGGTTTTAGTCATTACGATGCTACAAAAAACTAGAGGACTTGAGTATTAATGTTACCCACCATAAAACACTTCGAAACAAATATATTGTAGTGATAATATGTAAATAATAACCAAAAGTAAGTTTCTTGTCAGGGTTTAAAAAAAAACAATATTGTCATAACCATTATTTGCATATGTTTGACCCATCGCTTGAATATGTATGTTTATATTAAATCTTTAGCTTAACCCTGCCACTCGAGTCTTTGTAATTGTTTTATATATTCCATTGCCATTTCATTATCCATACCATGAAAGGATTTTAATCCAAAGAGTTTGTATCACATCAACTCGAGTTCATTTGTTGTTACAGTCCGTAATAAAATTAGACCCTCTTCTATTTGTGTCAATAGGGCATCGTATTGTCTTATTATCAACAAGGTTTTATTCTATGTTTTGATTTTTTATCATATGGCTTCAACAATCTTTACCTAGATTATATATTATCCCTTTGGATTTCACTTACGCTAATTTTATACCCACATATTATTGTCAACCTGGTTATATATTTATGTATACATATATAAACCATAAATATCTTATTGACATTCTTGGCTTTCTGGTCATTACTTAAAGAACCATATTTATATGATTTTGAGGATAGTATTACAATTTTTATGGGATTTATTGTGCGCAACATTTATGTTGTCCCTTTCCAATGTAATTTTGAGGTGGCTCTCTGGTTAGGAACCCTATACCTATCATCAAGATATATTTTTCTTCATCAATAGAAGTACCTTTTACATATTGAAATAGAAATATATTTTCATTCAAGATGTATCTGTTTGTTCTTTTTAACATGTTATGATAGCATGGATGTGACAAACATAAATCATGTCACTACACTATAATCAAAGCAAGGGACATTGGAAATATGCTCCAATCCCCTTCAAGGCGAAATTTTATTATAAAACCATTCATGGATCTTCAATTTGTGTACAAATGGTTCCTTATATAACTATAGGTGACTGTAAAAAGTATTTCATAATTATATAATTAGTTTAAATGAATACACAACCATGTCTATAATTAACTCCTATGATCTCTCCACAATATATCCATGCTTCTCCCAACAATGTTCATCCCTACATCTACTCATTTCTCTCCATATCTCATTCCTACATAGACCTATAGAATAATTCTACATTATTACATTTTTTCATATTTTCATTAAACATTACAAATAGGAATGTCCCATTCTTCATGAGAAATATTCATTAAATTGGTCTATTTTCCATCTTCAAGTTTCTTTTCCTTTATCTTTGTCTTTGGTATTCCAAAATATTTGGTCTCTTCCTTTTTCATCTTTGATCTTATTCCTCTTGCACCAATAAACAAAAACATAGTTGAAGTCCATATAAAAAAGTAACCATATGTCATAATGCATGGGTCTCTAGTTGTTGTATCCTCTATTCCATTAGAAAACTCTTTCTCATACATGGTTCATCAACCATTTTTTCGTTATGATTTGCATACCTCTACATTTACCTCCCTTGCATCGCCATCATCCTCATCCTCATCTTGGGTTTCCAATATACCAATACCCATGCATACCTCTACCTTTAGTTCCCTTTCATCACCATCATCCTCATCCTCATCCTCATCTTGGGTTCCAACATACCAATAGTCATGCTCTTGATTGTGACATCCTCAAGAATTTTTATTTTTTTATTTTAATGTTATTCCTTTGAAAATAAATTTCCATTTATGGAAATTCATACTTGATATTAATAAGGAATGTATTTACTATATTTGTGAGCTTTGAGAAAGAGTTTGACTTGAAAATTGTCCTCTTTGATGGACAAATGTATGAGACAAACATTTTTAATATATTTAATGCAAGAAACAAGTGGAACAAATAGGTTAGAAATAGATGACTATGACTCCATGAGTGGGGAACATCTTTGAGTTAACTCAGAGGTGATGTTTACAAGTGTCAGAAGTGAATTTTTGTCACTGGAAGCCCCTAAAAATCAGGGATTTGTAAAGTTGTGAATTTTAAAGGAGAGAAATGGATTGAAGAAA
>SNQJ01S0011408.1:63928-100564 GCA_010110895.2 Picea sitchensis
TGTGCACCTTTACTAGTGCACATCCATCACAAGCAACCTTCTCATTCTTTAACATGGGAAGTCCTTCAACCATATTCTTTTTCTGTAATAACAATAAATCAGGATGATTGATGTGTCCATACCTTTGATGCCAAAGAATATCTATTGGCATAGTTGCAGAAGTCAGTGCTTTGCTGGTAACATCCCGCTGCAAAAGTTCGAAAGTGATCCAGCAGGTCCTTCACTATGCAATAATTCTTGAAGAATTCAACCTTTAAGTTTTGATCTGTAATGGTGGACACAGAGATCAATTTTTTCTTTATTCCTGGCATATACACCACATTGCAAATGTGACGAACAGTACCATTCGGCAATGTCACGGGATTGTCTCCATATCCCTTGATCTAATGAGCACAGTCATCTCCAATATCTATGCTGGCATCATTTTGTGTTTCTTTAAAATTAGCATACAAATTTTTATTACAAGTCATATGTATTGATGCTCCAGAATCCACAAACCAGGCATCAAAATCCTCCTGATTTGGAGGTTGTCTTCTCTATGATGAACTGCCTCTCTGCCATGAACTGCCTCTCTGCCATGAAGTGCCTCCTCTACCTCTTACTCCTGATCTCCCTCTCACAAATCTATTATTTGACCACAGTGCCAAATCTTTACTCTGAGGCTTCAGACTCCCGCGCCTCTCTTCCTCTTGCAACAAAATACCTATCAATTCTTCAAACGTAGGAGGTTTCTCCCTTGCTGCGAGACCTGTTATGAACATATGATAATCTTCTAGCATACCATTTAAGGTAATAGTCACTAGATCAGTGTTGGAAATAGTTTCCCCTATATTTACTAGCTTGTCTTTCACCTCTTTAATGCGACCCAAAAATGAACTAACAGATTCATTTCCATCCATCTTAATGCCTAGCAATTTAGTTTTCAGGAACAAAATGTGATTTGTATTGCTATTTTCATACAATTCTTTAAGAGTTGTCCATGTTGCACCAGAAGTTGTAGCTTCTCTAATATGTGGAATTATGCTATCTTTAACAGACATGTGCAACAATACCTTTTCCTTGTTTTTGCGCTTCTCCCAGTCTTGGATCTGTGCTGCTGTCGCACCTGCAGCTACATCAAGTTTCAGTTCAGTTCCCTTCACAATGTTCCAGACACCATAGCCTTCCATGAGTGTTTTCATCTTGAATTTCCAGTTAATGAAATTCGAGCCATCTAAATTGTTGGCTTCGTTGAGGTAGGTCTCTGCTAGCAGATTCACCATCGCTGCAATTTAGTCTCTGCAAGTAGATCACCAAGGATATGCATCCTTCTGTCACTCTGCCTTCGGATACAACCGATCCGTCTCAATATTGACTCTCATATTTCTTAAGAGAAAACTTCAAAAACAAAAATCCTTAACAACACTTTATATATAAAAATAATATATAAATTTCACATGCATCCACTTGAAATCCACTTTAAATACACATGCATAAACTTATAACTCCCTCTTCGCCTTTTTGTATGCTTTGCTTAAAAGGTATCCTCTTTAAAAAAAAATACCTCACAATTTATAAAGTAATATAACCCCTTTCCTTATTTATGTGATATGAGGACGTGGCATCCACTAATCGCAAAAACTCTCACGTACCTCCAATGAAAAGCTTATACACAGGAATAGTTTTCTAAAAAAAAAATACTCACGGATTCTTTCTCAAAGATTCACGCATGCATGCAAATCGTGAAATGGAGGAGGCTCCATGATTTTCTCACGGATGTTCTCACGCAATTCCAAAGAAAGAAAGACCACCAGATTTTCATGCTCATGATTTTCAAAACCTTCATGGTTTTACCTTCAAACTCCACACTCCTCCTCGAAATGATATGTAGCCACAAGCTCATGCGAATTATTTTGCAAATGGGCTCATGCAAGTGCCTTCACACTTCAAAACTCACGCAAAGAAGACTCTTCTACGTGATTTCAACCAATGGAGGAACGCCCCTCCTCGTAAGCTCGCAGATTTAGCAAAGCTCGCCCTCCAAAAATATTTATGCACGCTATCCAAGCCCTCTCCCTGTGGCTCTGATACCAAGATAAAATATACGAAACAAACACACGATGAGGCTACGCTCACTTCTTTGTTATTCAATGAAGATGAATTACATCCTTATATAGGAAAAGACTCTACTGAGTCGGTTACATGCAAACCAAAGACAACTAGACTCTTAACTATGAACTGACTCTTAACACTCCTACAACTGACTCTCACAACTGGAACTGATAACTGGTGCTTACAACTGGTGCTTACAAGTGGTGCTTACTCCATTATTTCCAAGTTTATTATATATATATATATATATATATATATATAAACCCCTTACAATATTTCCTATCCACGATCCTTGATACCTCTTACCCAAAGTCACGAGGGCTCCTCTTAAGGAGGCCTCACATTTAAGGATTAGTAAGGTCATGATTCGTTTAAAAAAAATATCCATGTATGTGGCAGTGTGTCATAGGCTAGTCACAAGACATTGGGTTGGTAGATGACCCCCAAGGTTAATGTGCGAATAGGGCATTGTATAGTTTAAACATGGGGCCTAGAAAATTTATGTTTCAATGACTTGCAATAAAGGTTCCTGGAAACAAGGACCAGGAATGACACACATTAAACATTCAAATATAATAAACCCAATTTTCTTAAACATTCAAATATAATAAACACAATTTTATGACATCTAGCATAGTTGAAGGAAAAAAAATATAGCATTCCCGAATTAGGTTTCTTTGAAATTTATCAAAAATTAATAATGTTTGTTACATATTTCTCGAATCTGTTCCATATTTCTCGAAATTTAAATGCATTTTTCATATAGACTAGGATTCAGGTTCCCGTAGACCATAAAAGAAATAAGTAAAAGAAATAAGACTATAGAAAGAATAAGTGCATGACGAGAGAGAGGAAGACCTGAAAAGAAGAAATTGGAAGTTATGAGTCTTTGGTTTGAGATTTCTATTTAAAGAGGTAGAATAACTAGATTGATAAAGAAAACAAGATGTGATCAATATAGACTTACTATGAAGCCGATGCATTTTTTTTGTTGTCATCGACGACCATTGTAATCGTGCCAACCGGTTGTTGCCCTTCGTCGATGCGCTTGTCCATTCTTAGTTGGAACCATTCTTCAATGTAGCTTCTCATCGGTGCCACGTTGATTTCATCCTGAATTTCTATGTCAAAAATCTCGTTTTATATTTTCCTTAGGTCCATAGAAATACTATGCAGAGCCTGTTCAATTTCTTCATTGTGTGGTGAATAGTCCACTAGCCAGTTCTCGATCTCATCTTCACCATATTCAAGGATGTCGTAAAACTTTTCTAAAGACAACTCTTTTAAAATATCAAGTTGTTCATCGAAGGATTGTTTGGTCAAGGACAAGGATTTGAGGATTAAGTTTAGCTCCTGAGCCTCGTTGTTACTTCCGGCTAAGTCTATTTGGGTTAGGTTTCTGAACAATTCTTCTTTCTCTGATATGGCTTGTTCATATGATTCGAAAATGAGTTGCAGGATCTTACCTTTGTTTTGCCAGCATGGTTTTAAATGTTTTATCTTCTTTGGGGAGGGGATATCCTCTTGTCTTATTTTCAGATCCAAGTTGTTGATGGCATGGTTAGCAAAAGGGGTCACCATCTGTTCATAGAAATGTTCTTAATTTTTGAAATTTTTCTGCAAATGTCCATTCAAATCATTTTCCCTTTTTTGAAAGGAAGCTATATTTTGTGATGTTTCTGAGGCTTCAGTAATTAGCTGCATTCTTTTGTTGATGGTATTCTCTACAAGGGATCTACAGGATGCGAGGAGGCTAGAGAATCCTTTTAACTTGGTTGCAGGGGTAGCAGGTATGGTTTTTTCTAAAGGACTGGCAAACACTAGGGTAGCATTTAAAGCCTCTTCCAATTCCTTGACTCGGCCTTTCAATCTAACATTCTTTGCTTCAATTCCTCCAATGGAATAATCAATAGCATCAACGGTTGCGCGGTGAAATCATGAGATTTGGGATGACCACATTTTCCTAAACTTAATCTCTATACGAGATTTGTCTTTCTTATTTATTACATCTCTCTTTTCAATGATTAAATTTTCAGATTGGCTGTCAAAAACAACGCTATGGAATACGAAGGATTCATCTTCATCAAAAAGTTGGTTTTAGCTATTTCCATTATGGAACTATGGTACATCGTGTCCGTGGGTAGCTCAACTTTGTACAACAGGGAACCCACAAAATTTCCAAGTTGCGTGTGCTCACTTTCAATTTTGGTTTCTTCCGCCTGCCCTACATTGTTTTTTCTCTTCTTCGTTATGAGAATCTTGTGAGAACTATCAATATTTCCACGAGGAGGGTTCTTATCTCCTCCTTCGTTTGAATATTTCTAGGTTACTTTCTTACTCGAGTGGGCCGTTGAAGTAATGCTCTGTGATGTTGTACTCTTGGGAGTGTTGGCCAGGGACTGGACATTCTTGTAACCGAAGCCTTTTCCTCGTTGTCTATACTATTAAGTTGTGCTTACACTGTAATTTTCCTTTTGTTCAAGTGTCCCTTTCCTATCCAAAAAATTGGTTGCCTAGCCAGACATTCGAAGAGAATCCTTTCCTAAAAATAAAACTTTGAAAACTGAGACATGTCCATTAAAAACCTTATAAAACCAATGGGAGGCCTTGTGCCTTCACAATTCCTAGTACCAGAATGTTACTGGGTCGAATTCATAGTTTATTTTGTTCGATAGAGAGAGTTTTGGAAACAAACAACACTGCACTATTGTGAAAATCAAGTAGGAGTACATATAAAATTTGTTCGATTCTTTCAATCATGATAGTTGGGAACATATTTCAATGGAAATTAGATTCCCCTAATCGAAAATGAATTGTTCTTGGACTGTGATGTGGAAAATATAAATAACTATATGGGAAATGCGTGTCGTGGATTCCTGTCCCGTTATTCTTGTAAAGAACCAAAAAAATTTCTAGAATGGATTTCTAAAGGATATTCTCTAACTAGATATCTTCAGGAACTGTTGTTGGGTCTTCCAGGAACTCAGGTAAGAGGTCCAACCCATTATAATGTTTTCCTAGGAATTGATTGCACTGTTGTCCTCTGAAGGTCAATGTTTTCTCCAAAAATCTTAACATCTTGTGGAATACCTGAGGTGACAAAGAAACCTGAGAATGGTCGCGTACTAGAATAATTCTTTGGCTTGAAATATATTTTTTGGCACACCAAGAGACTACCTCCTTACAATCAAAGACCTCAGGGACGCAACTTACATGAGTGATTATAGAGGTCCAAATCACTTCGTTCTGGATGCAACGGGATGAATAGTAAGAGTATGCCCTAGAAGACTAGAAGTTTTGGTCCTCACATATGAAGATATTCACTATATCTCCACAGAACTTCTATCGAGTTGCTGCCATAATTTTATGAGAATGTTGATTTGCTCCAGAATATGTTTGAAATGAAGAGTTGGAAGGGATAATATAACCCTGTGCAAATCTTGGTCTAATGTGTTTGAATGGGAGATCTAGACTTCCGCTCATAAATGACAATTTCAATGCTTATTGCATGATTTTTTGTTAGCATTAAAGACTAGTAATTGCATACATAGAGGTACTAACATGGTGTGTATGGAAATTAGCAATTAAGGATTGGAAATTTCCTGAACGACCAACACGATGACCCATGTTTGAGACGAACAATTGGAAGGGATAATATAACTCTCCACATATCTTGGCTATATGTGTATTAATGGGAGATCTCCTCGAGCGTTTTGCTCATTAATGACAATGTTGACAGTTTCTGCATGCTAAGTTGTTATCATGAAAGGTTACTAATTTCATATTAAGAAAGAAGTGAGAAGGTGGCGAATATGGGAAAGAGAAATTAGGGAGTCTGTAATTATCGAAAGCAGTGAGGCAACCTTCAAAATAGGGTTACAAGGTACAACCGTTGGAGGTGAGGGACCGAGGGTCAAATTGTATGTCTCAGAAAGTTTTTAGTGCAAAACTCATAACACGAAAGAGGGCATGATGGGACAGTCGAGATGACAATTTGTATATTGTGGAAGGCCGAGTAATGTTTGCAAGACACAGAAAAATGGAAGTGCAAACGTGAGCCCCCCTATCCAAGAACCCACAATCGAAAAAGTGGCTCAAGTATGGAAAAGGGAAACGGATGGGAGGATTTGTTTTCTCTAATATATTGAAACTTGTAATATATATCCCATTACGTAGCAAGATATTTTCTACATGTCTCTGGGCAGAAAAGAGAATAAATTCATTTAAATTTGAGGAGTCAAGCTTCATTTAAATTTTCAGAGCCAACATTTCAAGCCAAAGAATTATTAAGATTAAACCTTGGTCTATACAGTTGTTTCCTGATGAACCATTAACATTAACCCTTGGTATTTGCATACTTTGAAAGAAGTGCGAAGGTCGCAGGCACAATAAAAAGTGACCAAGAATTGGAGATTTCGTGAACCTGCCAGCCGAGGATCCACGAAAGAGATTCTATGAAATGGGCAAGTATGGAAAGAGGTTGCATATCTAGAGAGAGGTAGGAAGGTAGTAGGGACAGGGAAAAAAAATTAAGGAATTGTTAATTATTGAAAGCGGTTGGTGACGCTTCGAAATAGGGCTAAAAGATAGAACCAAGAGAGGTGAGGGTCCGAGGATGAAATTGTATCGCTCGGGAGTGTTGACCATAGAACGTGTAATGGGGAAGAGGGAATGATGGTGCATTCCTGTAGAAAAATTGTATATCGAGGAACTCCGGGTACTGTTTGTTAGTCTCAGAACATTGGAAACACAATCTTGAGCCTGCCAGTCCGGGAATAAGAAATTGAAAAAGTGTCTAACTATGGAAAATGGAAATGGTAGGTCAGAATCGATACACAGTAAATGTATCACATCATGGAGATACAACCAACTTGGGGCTAAGTATTCAAAGTAACGACGAACGATCGGGCTCGTGACAGGGCATTCCAGTGGACAAATTGTATATCGCGGAACTTCGGGCACTATTTGCAAGTCACAGAAGATTTTAAACACAATTTTGAGGCCCTCAATCAAAAAATTGTCCAAGTATGGAATAGGGAAATAGTGGCCCGAACTTGTTTTCGCTAATATATTGAAATTTGTAATAGCTTCCCCATTAGTTGGAAAGATATTTATTAACAACGATCTTTACAATTGTTACATGATGGCATGTTAGCATTAAACCTTTGTTATTGCATATTTGGAAAGAAGTGAGAAGATGGTTGGTACAGGAAACAGTGACCAAGAACCGGATGTTTCCTGAACCCACCAACTAGAGGATTCAAAATAGGGTGACAAGGTCTCTCCAAAAGACGTGAGGCCCCGACGGTCAAATTGTATCTCTCAAAATATTTTAATGAACAATATGTAACACAGAAGAGGGGACGATGTCGAATTTTGGAAGGAAATTTTTTTATGGTGGAGGTCTGGGTGGTATTTGTAGGTCGCAAAACAATGGAAGTTAATTTAGAGGCCAAAATAATTAATGTGCATTGGGAAGGATGCGATTATGGCGAGGATGGAAGAGAACCATAAATGGTTTAAAACTTTTTATGAATTTGGGTAAAGTGAACCTTGCGTGTTGGAGGAGCCCAGGGTGGAATTGTAGATCAAGGAATTTTTTTGGGTGCAAGATGTATATCGGGGAACAACTGGACAAATTTGGCTAAGTATAGAAAGAAACGACAGTCGTAGCAACAAATGATTTGAAACATTTGTGAACCCTGGGAGATTGAATCTTGCGAGTTTGAGGAGTTCATGGTGGAATTGTATATCATAGAAGTTTTGAGTGCAAGATTTATATCATGAAAAGATAAGCTACAGAGTTCGAAAGTGCCAACCTGACAACCGCAGCCATAAAATTGGCTAAGTATGGAAAGGAACAATGGTCCGTCGGATTAGTCATGTGAATATATAGATGGAGATGAAAATCTGTCAGCCCACCAACCCTGAAACCCACAATGATAGAAAGGTGACTAACTATATAACCACAGAGGGATAATAGATAGGAAGAAGAAAAGGGAAAAAGGGATAAGTATCTCACAGAACAAAATCTACTATTCGTTTATCAATGCCAATCTTTTTGAGTCGCTGGTGAGTTCTCACTAGTAAAAACATAAATTGCAGATCATGATTTTTTTTGGGTATAAGAACTATATGACGGAACAGGGGACATAAGAGTTGGATACCGCAAACCCAGGACCCAGTGGTAAGATAATTGACTAAGTATTAAAAGGGACCGTGGTCATTTGGGCTCATGGTGTGAAGATATAATTAAATATGAGCATCTTCCAATCCGCGAATCCAGGAGGCAATGATCATAGAGATGCGACTAAATATAGAACCACAAACGGATAATAGAGGGGGAGAAAACAGGAAAAATTTAAAGAGAAAGTGTTTATATTTATTTAATTGTATTCATATTAATATATATCAATAGATTATTTATGGTCCAAATGAAAAGCATCTTCCAATTTGCTGGATGTTTTTCACTTCGCAAATTTCATTGAAACCCACAAGAAATAGAAAGAAAAAACGCACACACACACACACACACACACATATAAATATATATGTATATACATACATATGATGATACATTTTTTAATATGCACGGATATTCTCAAATAGAACAAGTTGCAATATATGCAGAATATTGAACAGGAACATGACGTCAACAATTGAGTTTCCTTGTTGAAATAGTCATTAATTCATTCTATTTACGGGAACCAAGAGAATGAAAGCAAGACCGGTCCTCCCATTTCTTTCTTTAGGTATAAGGAGGGTGCCACATAATTATGGCCTATGAAAAATTAATCTTTAATGTAAAATGTAGGGAGTGAACATAGTAGCCTTTATTTAAAGCGAAGTGTTGGGACTCAAAAATAAAATATTGTCGTCCATGTTTAATGACACACAAAAAAGGTACAAAATAAAATTAAAAACAATACCACATATTTTAAAACACCATACAAAAAATGTCAAATATTCTATATTCAAATAATCTGGGTTACAAAATACAGTTGATATTATTTTCCATAATGACTTCCATTGGGCCCACCTTCGACAAAAAAAAAACAAATATATACAATAATGAAGCCCATGGAAAGTTTTTTATAGATTTCAACTTGATCATCAAATACTTCGTAAAAAACAACGAGTTGAATATCAATTTCGGGTCTTGGACTTCATTGGTGCTACCAGCTAGATCTATCATAGTTTTTTGAACAACTTGTGTCTTCTAGATATGGCCTGTCTGCATTGGCTAGTTATTCAACATTCCATACTTTGATAGGTGTTAATTTCCCTCTATCATCGAAAACTTGGGGTTTAAGGAGCCTTCCTTGTAATGTTTCTAGTCATTAACATCTGAGACAACTTAGAGATGAGATTCAGGCCCAATTCAAAGATGCGGGAGTGGTTTTATGTGATGTCATCTTTGGGGGAAACAAATCTTGTTAGCCAACAAAAAATGAGAAAAAAATAAATTAAAGTATGTTGTCACTACTATTCTCCCTGTATTCGATCATATGTTTGGTTGAAAAGAATGCCTGGAGATTTTTATGTTGAAATTCTTTGTTTTAATGTTGTAAATTGGAAGGGACGTCCAGTTCAGTTGTAAAATGTTCATCTGTTGAATTACATATCTTATTCTAGCATAAAATATTTGGAAAGTTTATCAAATGCTACAGATCACGTTAGAATATATCTTTCCTTGCAGGGGTGGCAGAGATCGTGGCACACAAAATGGTCTGGAATATTCAGAAGTGACACCAAATATTTCTCCATGCCCAAATACATGCAAGAAAATTGTAAAATTGAATACTCACAAACGTGAGAAACTGTATGCGTGTTTGAATCAACATTCTAAAATTATAGAATGTTTTATGCCAAAGTTGTAACAAACTTGAGAGACAGCTAATTTCTATGTCAAAGAGTGTTGAGCGACCTCTGGATGTAGTACCCGACTCGACATACAATCATATTTTGATTACTACTGATACTAATGTCAAGTGTAAGAAGTCGTGATCCTAGGCTCTAGGTAGTTTCACCTTTAGGCATCCACACTGGCGATGACCCCAGGCTCCAGATAGCTTTAGCTTCAGACATCGACACTAGTGGTCACAATGTGAACAATGCTATTGACTTCATTGCGGAAATTTGATGAACAAGTAGGGTTGTCATTTTCAAAGCACTTGTACTGTAGGATCATCATTATTGCAAAGAACATCGCCTTTAGTGTTGCTTTGTCGCGACAATTACAATGTTTCTTTGAGTTCATAAATATTTGGACGTTGGGTATCCTGTATGATAATTACCTTGATATTAGGTACATTTAAGACATCTATTATCTGACATTGCAGTGTTAATGCAATTTCTATAGTGGACGACGGATCAATTGCATTGACACAAGTAATATTAATTATGTTATTAATTAACATCCTTGAAGGACATGAATCCCAAACATCGCCTAAAACTTTTCGAACAACCATGTGTTCAAAAAATACATTGTTCTATGTTTTAAAAAATAAGAAATTGTATTATTCGAGCATTTTTTATTTTTTTTCCAAATATCAAATCTGTTGCAACAAAAGAAATGCATTTTCCTTATTCAAAGCAAGGGAAACAATAGGAAGATTGATATTAGGTGGAAACGAATCTCGAATACACAACTACATTAAGGTCTCTTTGAAAGAATGAAATAAAATGATTACATGAAGGTGGTCGTAAAAGGTGATTTTCAGAAACCAAATCATTACATGAACACACCGAACTTCTTGCAAAAGGTGGTAGTATAAAGTAATCTTCAGAAAGTGTTCCAAAGTCCATAATCCATAAATCCTTCCCATTAAATTTTCCTAGTTACATGTCAATGAAGGAATTATAAACTTTTGAGAGCATTGTTCCATGGTTATATACCCACCCTCAAGTAGGAGGAAAAAATTTGTGCAAAGAGGGGCAAGCTCATCGACCCAGATGCAATCATATGCATAGGAATAGTGAAAAAATGTGCAGTAGTGAGAGAAAGTTGATTGTATGTGGAGTTTGTTACTATAACTAGAGGACAGTGAACAAACTTGGACAAAGAATATGATTTTCTGTCAAGTCTATTACCACACCTAGAAGTATCTCAACAAACTTTGAAATATAAATTTCTGCAATTGTAGGATGTTGATTCAACCACCCATAAAGTTTCTCATAATCGCGACGATGCAAATTTGGAATTTCCTTCTGAGAATATTCGCGAATGGAGTAATATTTCACGTCATTTCTGAATATTCCAGACCATTTTACAAGCCATGATATGTGCGACTCCTCTGACAAAAGATAAATTTTTGTGTGGTCTGCAAAATTTGATACGCTTTCCAAATTTGTGTTGTTGGAAGAAACTATATACTTCAATGAAGGAGCATTTTGTAGCTGACCTAAAATTCCCTTCCAACTCCCTGTAAGAAAACGAAGAAGTTCAACACAAAAATCTTCAGGCATTCCTTTCAACCAACGAAACCATCGAATACAGGGAGAACACCAATCACATGATATTTGATTTTTTTTTGTGCCTAAGTTTTTGTTGGCTAACTGAGTTTTTTTCACTCAACGATGACATCACATAAAAAAATTTCCCTCGTATTTCAATTGGGCCTGAATGGCATCTCTAAGTTGTCTCACACGTCCATGACCAGGAACATTACAACGAAGGTGCTTTAAATCCCAACTCTTCGATGATACACAGAAATGGGAATAAGTATTTAAAATGAACGTTGGAGGATGATATTATAGTCTTCAATAGATTTTGGTTTAATTCATTTTAATAGCAGATGCCATCGATATTTTCGCTTATTAATGCCAATCTTTTCGAATATGTGTGTTGAATAGTCACTAATAACATGAGTTAACATTCCCATATGCAAGCAGATTCTCAAATATGACAACCTATAATATATGAACAATATTAAAGAGAGACATGACATCAAGAACTATGTGGATCACATGTTTGTGGATGGCAGCGTGGTAGTACAATATTTCACTGTTTGTATGATGATGCCTTTAAAAAAATTAAATAACCAAATACTTTTTGCAAATTCAAAATGGATGCAAAAAACAATATTGTATCCCATAATATTCGCCTCTTAATGCATTTTAATAGGAGATGTCCTCTAGCTTTCTACTTATTAAAGCCAATATTTTTGAACATATCTGGTGGGTTGTCAATAGTAAAAAAAAAACTAATGTGCATTGGGAAGGGCGAAAGCTGGTGAGGATGGAGGGGAGGGAAAAACTCTTTTAACCTTTTGTGAACCCGGGAGTGCATGAACCCGCAAAACTTTGAAGACTCGACTAGTCATCACAGGTAGAGTCGGGCTTCCAAGTTCAAGGAGTCCAGGGTCGAATTGTAGAGCACAAAAGTTTTGGGTGCAAGATGTATACCCCAAACAAAGGTTACCAGAGTTCAATATCACTTATCTGCGAACCCGCGTTCATAAAATTGGCTAAGTATGCAAACTAATGGTGGTCGGTTGGACTTGTGATTTGAAGATATATATGAAGGTGATGATTTTTCATTTCGGCACAATGGGAACCCGCGAGTACAGAAATATGATAAAGTATAGAACCATAAACACATAATAGAGAATTAGAACAAAAGGGAAAAGCGGGCAAGTTTAGAATAAATTGGCTAACTATGCAAATGAATGTCGGTCAATCAGACTCGTGATGTGAAGATATAGATGGTGATGATGATTTGTCAATTCTCCACCCCGATAACCCCTGACCACAGAAACATGATAGTATAGAACCAAAAATGCATAATAGAGGGGAAGAACAAAATGGAAACAACATACAAGTTTAGAAGAGTAAAAATAAAGGGAGAGAAGAACTTTATCGCTCACACAACAACACTTAGTCTCATAACTATGAAGCCACAAAAAGACATTAACTATGGAAAAAAAATTGTCAGCTATGAAATATAGTTGGAGCTCGACAAACTCTGGCTCAATTCAAAAGACATGTTACTTATATCCACTGCAAAATTTTGCATGTTATTTTATATTAATATAATATTTTGGGGACCCAACTGTAAAACCATGTTCCAATTTGTGTTTTCCAAGTGGAGATGTGTTTTTGAAGAAAAAAGTATGAAGAGACTTAATTGCAACTGCAGGTCCTCAACTCTGCAAAGTTGAATCAAGCAACAATAAGCAACATCCAGCGAACCAATGAGCAAGCATCAACTAGTCAACTAGCAATGTTAGTCAAGAACAATATTGTCCAAATTTAGTGCAGACAAGATTGTATAAAAAAATCGAAGGAAGATATTCTAACATGACCTAGTAGGTAAACATGCAAGATTGTAACGAGCGTGCAAATAACTCCCACTGTGAAAACATTCAAGGAAGTTGCAGTTTCACGGTTGGCATTCTGCATCCATAATTTGAACACCTCCATAACACCCAGCGACATAAAAAAATAAGGAAATCGAATTTTCTTTTCGCATATTAACTTGTTCTAGAAGAGGATTTTGACGCAGGCATTTCCATCATTTAAAATGTTCACTTGCAAACTATAAATAACAAACAACAAAGAACAAAAATGAACCTAAATCTAGTGACGAAACCCACCCATCAATGGAAAACGACAACAACAACAGCAACAACAATAGGCAAAGAAGAAACCAGTGAACAAGCAATGAGCAAGAAGAAACCAATGAACCATGAATGCCACCAAAGAACAATATCGCCCATATTCACTATAAATAACATTGCAGAAGAAAAAAATAAAGGACGAAAATGTATTGCTACAGGCCTATCAAGCAATTCAATAATGCAACTACAAAAACCAAGACCCAATGGTGAATGGATACGGAAATAAGTGCAACAGTTGGTCCACAAACTATAACAACATATCCAATTGCGGATATAGGACCCCAACCTTTCAAAGTTGAAGCAAACAACAACAAGTAGCAAATAACAACCCAATGAAGAAGCACCAAAAGGCCCAACTGCAGATGCAGGATCTCAACCCAACAAAGTTGACTCATACAAGAACAAGAATCATCTAGCAAACCAAGAAGAAAGGACCAACCAAACGATCAGGAATGTCGTTGAAGAACAATATTGGCCAAATTCACTGCAAAAAATATTGTATCAAAAAATTCAAAGGAAAATGTTTTGTAACACATCTGCTAACCAAACATTTCAGGCTGTGAGACCTGTCAAGAAAACATTCAAAGCCATTAGGACCATCCGAAGGCCTACCACTGTGCAAGCAATTGAGAAAAGTCTGGTTTTCACGGTTGGTATTTTTCAATACTGGGAGCGATCAAATTCTCTTGTATTCCATATTTGTATGTGCTTACTATGACTAGAGAACTAGGACTGTAATGATGTCTTCATATCATTATTGGTGGCCAATATTGGACACAAAATCTACCTCCATCACAACCACAGTGACGTTTAGGAAAAGGAAATTGTATTTTCTCCTCACATACAAATATGTTATGCAAGATAATTTCAACCCAGGCATCCCCAGTAGTCAAATTTCCCACGTGAAAAATGCAAATATCAAGTGAATATAAACACGACACCCAAACCCACTGTCAAATGGGGAATGATAGAAGGATAGTTCCAATCGCGATTGCGGAATCCCAAGTGTGCAAATTACAACAAGACCAATAGGCAAACAAGAACAACAACAATAGGAAAATAAGAAATTAGTCAACAAGAAAGAAGCAAGCATGAACCGATGAACTAGCAATGTCGTTGAAGAACAATATTGGCCATATTCACTGCAGACAACATTGTATATAACAAAAAAATGGAAGAAAATGTATTGTAACATTGATGTTAAGTAAACATTTAAGGCTGTGAGGCATGTTAGGTAAACATTTAAGTCTGTCAGGACTTCTCTGTAAACATTCAAGAAAGAATGCAGTGTGACAGGTTTGTTACGTACGGAAAAGAATTTATTATATTATTTTATAACAATAAAAATAAATTTGTAACAATAGTTCGAACAATAGAGGCTATGTAAAAATAAAAATTGATTCAAAGGACAAACTAATATGAAGTCAACTAATAATAAAAAGATGACTCTATCTTCAAAACTTTTGATATCGAAACATTTCAAGAAAAAAATAGAAACTGAGAAAGACTGTATATGATCAAAAACTTTGGATATGCAAACATATCAAACATTGGGAATAAAAAATTTGGCAATAGGACCTCCAATTTGTTATCCAATCAGATCATGACATATATGGTATTTTTTATTATATAAAAATCAATGTTTTTAGTTCCCTATTTCCAACAATAGATATTATGCAAATATTTTTAGTCAAAGGACAAACTAATATGAAGTCAATGAATTATCGATCGTTATTGTCCCTCTATGCCTTCGGCATGGACTAATAATAAAAATAATGGACTCATATAGTAGCATAGAGGAAAACCATTACACTTTGGTAAGCCAGTTCTCAAATCATTTGTAGTATACTATTGAAATAAGGTAGAGATAATAGAAAGATGTATAAAATATCTATCTTACACTTTAAATAATATAATTATATGTATACTACTAAGTAATTATATGTATACTACCAAGGTATGTATTGACATAACCCTTTCATAGTTCAACCTAACAAAAAACAAATTGTATCAAAAATTGGGTACTTTACATCAATGCTCACATCAAACTCCTAAGGAACACAACTCTTCATGGACTCTTTTCCATGCATTCCCTATGATCTCACAAACTTCTATTTCACAGTTTTTCACACATGCCTTTTTTTCATGACTTGTAATCTCCCTTTCATGCTCAACTACACAAGCCCCTTTTTCATGACTTGAAATCCTATTGACTGCCTCAGATCAAAGTTTATGTCATTGGTGGAATGCCTCAAATCGACGTATATTCCCATGATTGAGAAAAATATATCTCATGCCTTTCATTACATCAATGGTTTCAACTAACCACGAATCATTACAATGTGGTTCCTAGAGTACCACAAACTTAATAAATTATGGGGAATACATGCTTCATCATGCTTACATCAGATACATACACTTTCATTTCAACTCAGGAAAGTCTATCCTTTATACAAACGTAAGACCAAGACCTTCATAAAAAACATTAATCAAGGACCATTAAATTTCAAGGAATATCTCTTTCATAGATTTATTGTATCTATATCTAAAATCACACAATAGTTCTTATTATACCTTGTTTTTATTATACCTTGTTTTTCTTACTTCTTTTCACTTCACACTTCTATTGATTCATTTACGATGCTTTGTTGTGTATGTCTTCTTCTTATTCTTTCTTTTTCTTTCTTTTCATCCTTGTTTCTATCATTTTCTCTTGCCTCTTACTTCTTTTTTTTCATGCATAGGAGTCCTATTTTAAGTTTTCCTATCATTGGAGTTGTGGCTTCCTTTTGAACCCTTTACCTGACTAGGAATAATCATTCTCTTCTCTTCCTCTCTGAACTTCTCCATTTTCACTCTGAGATACAACCAAGTATTTCTCATGTAGCAAGCCGTTGCACCTACTATGTGATACATCATCAAGCTTTCTCCTAAGATTGACCTTTGCATACCATCAGTTCCTTCCGCTAGAACCTTCCTATCTTCCTCTACTCCTAAGCTACCATAGTTGTAGGATTTTTCACTTTCTCACTTCCTCTCAAGAGTTTCACTTTCTCTTTTTTCTAGACAACTCTACCAACATTTAAAAATATGGATTTTCCTCAAAAAATTGTACCGAGACATAGTTGGAAGTTGTGACTCTTTCTGTTACAACTTTCTTGCTCTAAAGTTCTACCATAAATTTCCTTTTCTCTTGAATTCCACATCTTTTTTTCTTTATACTGCAATCTTCTTTTCATGATCTTCTCTCATCGGTCATGTTCTTGGTTAATCTCGAATCTTCCACTATAATATCATTTCTTGTAGGAGGGACATCTCCATCCAACAAGACCTCCCCAATCTCTTTCAATCATGCATACAAAATACATATGTTTCTTGTTGGAATGTGCACAATGTTCAACAAGACACCTATGACCTTGGCTTGGCAAACTTAGTTGATGACACAAGTCTCTTTCATAACATTTCATGATGACACAATAAATCTGACTCACTTCCATTTGATAAGCGAGAAATCCTCATAACCTTTCCAAGCACCTTTCACATATTCTCTATGACTCTCCATAGACTTGAATTTAACTAATGACAAATATTTCATTGGGCTAAACTCTTCAGCTTTCTTTTGAATCCAATATGATCTCGACTTTGTTTTTACTTTACTTTGCTCCAAGAAATATCCTCACTAAAATATTTTGGACTTGACTTTCATTATATAAAAAATAATTTAGATTATTTTCCTAACATTAATGACATGACTCACTAAAATATTTTGGACTTGACTTTCATTATATCAAAAATAGTTTAGACTTTGTTCCTAACATTAATGACATGACTTGACCATAAATTTAATCTTGGGGTATTGGGGCATGCACTCTTCTTCTCATGCAACAAATTACACATAAATCACTTTCAATGACTTTGACATCAAGTCAACTTTTTCTGCAACAAATTACAGATCAATCACTTTCAATGAATTTGACATCTAATATACCTTTTCTGCAACAAATTACACATCAATTACTTTCAATGACTTTGACATCAACTCTGATTTTTCTGCAAGAATCTAAAATAAATGTAGTCACCCTTTGTTTCTTGGACTGACATGACACTTTTACAATTTTATTATAAAATATCTTTGAATGAAACTAGAAATTGTTTTTTCCATAGTATGTGAAGAATTTTAAGAAAATATTATTCAAGTGCTTTTTCATAAAATACCTGATCAAGCACGATATGTGTAACCAAATCAATGCTACTCTGCAATCACAGTGATATCTTCACTCGGTCTTCATATCATTGTATTTTCTCTCTGGCAAAGGTCTTCAAATCTCTAAGGTCTTGCACAATAGAATACCATGAAACACTTTGAATGTTTTCTAAGAGTTATTTAGTTTTCTCAATCGTTGGCATTATCAAAGTTAAATTCTATCTCTTCAAGAATGTCTCTGTCGAACTCCATAATTTCCCTTTCTCGCTGTAATGTAGGAACATCGCTCCAAATCAACATAAGCGCCAGCCAGCCAACACATCCAACGTGCATTGATGAAAGGGAGAGGTGCAACCCTCTTGGTTTCCAAAATTAAAATTTGAATTTGAATTTAATGTTGTAAGGATGATAGAGACTAGATCATGCCTTTGTACATGTAGTGGTTGAGGTTTCCTTTAATGGTTACCTACAGCTAAGTCCATATCAGTCAGGTCTGCGACTTCCTTTTGTGTAATATAGTTGTAGGAGTAGGAGTCTCTTTGAGATAGAGATATCATATAGGCAGTGAAGAGGATAATCTCATGAGAGACCTCTTTTGGAAAGGGTCTCTCGAAGAGTAGAGAGTTAGAAAAGGAGACTAGAGAAAAGAGGTTTGGAGAGAGAGCTGAGACTTGTTATAGTCCAGCCTTTGTAAACCATTGTAGAGACATACAGATTAATAGAAAAGTAATTTTTCCTGGATATTGTTGTTCATGCGTTTATGTTTCAGGAATGAATGTTGCAGACACAGGTGACAGATAGATTTTACTATCTATTTGTGAGTTTGTCGATTTCTATCTGGGTTCTTTAGGATATGCAAGGAGTGCGCAACATAACACAAGAAGTTCTGAGGCTAGCCTTTGTAAACCATTGTAGAGACATACAGATTAATAGAAAAGTAGTTTTTCCTGGATATTGTTGTTCATGCGTTTATGTTTCAGGAATGAATGTTGCAGACACAGGTGACAGATAGATTTTACTATTTGTTTGTGAGTTTGTCGATTTCTATCTGGGTTCTTTAGGCTATGCAAGGAGTGCGCAACATAACACAAGAAGTTATGAGGCTAGTGAAAGGACTGCACATCTGAACTCTGAGGAGTCAAAAAGAACGTGCTAGGAGGGCACACCAGGAGGATTCACAGACTCAAAGGAATCCTCAGAGTTACTGAATACTCTGGAGGAGGAACTGTGCAAAGGGAGGCACAGAGAAGAAACATAACTACTGAAGGTTCTGTAAAACTCTACCAAGAGGGCATTGAGCGTGTGCATAGAGTGCACGAGAGGGACTATATTTTGAGTTCAGAGAGAAGAAGTGTCAAGGAGAGACACTTGTAGAGTTGATGAACACTCTGTAAGCTTTGCAAGGTGTGTATCAAGCAGAAGAATGTCAGGAGGATGCGAAGCATTTATTTTCAAGAAATATTTTGAATTGATTTATTCGAAGTCTCAAGAGCACCAAGAGTGTGCGAGAGTGGGCTTGTTCTAAGTCCATAAGCTCAGAAGAGAAAGCGCAAAAAGAACGCACACAGAGAAAACATTTTGAGGTTTATGAGTTAACAAAGCTCAGGAGGGGAAGCGTATATATAACACAGATGAAACCTAAAGGATCCGGGCTCGCAAGGGAAGCATCGAAGGTCGAGATCTTCGAGCATTGAAATTCTTCCAAAGAAGGGAAGAGGTGCAAGCTTAGGGGGAGGAGCACAGCTTCCGTTGGATTGGTACTGGGAAGAGAATATATGGACCATTGAATCTACATCTAGACAATAGGAGGAGACGAAGTCACACAGGAGAGAAGCTGAGATGGATGGTGGAGACACTTCAGGGAGAAGTACAGAGTTTCCGCGAGCCGTCAGATCCAAAAAACATGCACGAGATTTAAACCTTGTAACAACGGAAGGAGAGTGCCAAGTCCTTGGCTAGAAGTCCTCGAGAAGCAGAGGCAAACGGTCATAATTCTCTGCAGAGAACTCACAAAATCGCGAGGACCGTAGGATCAAANTTACGTGATCTAGGATCAACGTGAGTCGTTGATCATGCTTTGCATAAGCCGTTGGATCATTTCGCGAACTTGGGGTTCGTGAGTTTGGAGGGCAAACCAAATTCTTGGTTTTGTGCGAAGTTGCGAGTTGCGAGGAGCAGGGAAGGGAATCCAGACCATTGGATCAAAGCCAAGGGAGAACCATTGGATCAGAGCCTCCACATGGTATCATGTATCGGGGGTTGAAAAAAATTATTTTCGACTGCAAAAGTCGCGAAGTGCCAAGCGCCGAGGGCTCGTGAAATCATGTGGCACGCCTGTTAGGTGGGGACCGTGTGGTTTACAGGTGGCGTAATAAAAACGCCTAGAAAAAGGTGGAAGCAGGTGATAGGTGGTGGACATGCGTCACCTTGGAAGGAGCCAACCCATCGCTGACCTTTCGCGTCTCATGGTTTCTCAAAGGAGGAGCACGAGGGTTCAACACCACAACTCGCGAATTTGAGAGTTGCAAGTAGTGCTAAAGGAGTCAACCCATCACTGACTTATCGTTCTTTCACGGTTTCACAAAGGAGGAGCACGAGGGCTCAACACTCCAACTCGCGAAGTTGCGAGTTGCGAGTACCGCTAGTGTTTATACTAGCCTACGATTATATGAAGCAGGCGCTAGTGAGGAGGGAGCCATACCCTCATCGCAATCTCGGGTATCGGTGAATGGGGAAAGAGGAGTCGAGAGTCATCGACTCATGAGATTGCGAGGCATGAAGGGCGCTTGCATTAAGGCAAGGTTGTGGTCACATGGAGGTGTAAGGCTCACGCCTGGTGTTAAGTTTCATAGGGTAGGTTTTCAATAAGGACCTATGGATTCATTCAAAGGGTTCGAGTAGGACCCCGAAGAGCCATTTCAGCTGAGAAGAAAATCGATCCAGAGATTGGGAGGTTGCAATACCTTATTGAGTTAGGGGGTTTGCATCACGCTGCATGGATTCTTCTTCCCAACATATAAGAACACAAACATACAATTCTACCGCAATGATATGTGGGGAATACTTCACTATACTAACACCTCCCGTGATGAAAGTGAACTCTGCAACTGTAGATACTTGAGACATGAAAGCAGTGTGCCTTTAAAAGCCAAAAATTCCTAGTGTGAAGAGAAGACAAATTTCAAAATGCCCATCTTAGTAAAAAAATGAGCACATATCATCAGACAATTTATCCATCGATGACTCCGCTCCCACTCCGGAAACCTTCTCTCATATAGCTCCAGTCTGAAAACATAGATATGATATCTCGTTTGGTCTATAATATGAACAAATTTCTCCCGCAAAATTTTTAAATAAATTTTTGTTCACAGTCAAGAACAGCTCTGCAAGAAACTTACAAAAACAAGTGACGAAAGGGTCAGGTGGTATCCCTTACTTTCTAGAAACAGGACGGCATAAAAGGCATCCAGTAGCCATAGCAACTCCCTATACAACTCCATACTTAACCCATGAGATTAGAAAAACCATATGAATATCTAATCATAATCATACTCTTATCGGAGAAAATATCCACCACTATGCACCTAAAGAACGCCATTATTCATTAGAAAGGAGACAATTATTATTCCTTTTCATGAAATGGAGATCCTCAGAAAAACATGTTCCTGAAGAATTTTTGGCATGAACAGAGCACGTAATCCCACAGGCTAATTAAAAAAATGAATGTTAGTATGTGAGTTGGCAATATATCTCCGATATATCTATTTTTCTGTCAAGTTTTGACAGAACAAGATAATGAACAACATCCATGCCCTAAACTAAGTTGTTTAATATATCATCATCTTTCAAATACAAATCCTTTAAAGAAATTATATCCTTCTTCTATAACATCATCAGCATGTTGGGATTTGGTGACAACCAATTACCAAAAACAGATTTAGTTCCTAGCATTTTGCATTGGTTATAACCAAATAGACCAAGTTAGAATGTGGATAGGGATTGCATTTAATATTCAGTTTCATAAACTGACTGTGAGAGACTGAGTTTATGGGAGAATTGCAAATCTAATGTAATCTCCATAATCTGAATAATAAGAGAATCGATGCCTATGCTTCGTGGATGTAGCTCAACATTTGGGTGAACCACATGAAATCCTTGTGTCTATTTCTTATGTGTGTGATTGTTATTTATCATTGAGAATTGTGTTTTCCACATTGACAATTCCAACAAGTGGTATTAAAAAGGTTTTTTAATTAAACTTTTTAGCAATCATTTCTCCACATATTTTTCAAACGGCTTTAGGTTTTATAAGCAGTGGGAATTAGGAGATTTTGTGATAATGGCTAAGATGCATAGTTCAAAGTTTGAAGTTGAGAAGTTCAGCGATAAAAACAACTTTGAGCTATGGAAGCTTAGGATGCATGATCTGCTCGTGCAACAAGGTGTGGTGAAGGCGCTTTTGGGAGAAACAAAACAGCCTGCATCCATAACAGACAATGACTAGGATGAGATGGATGCAAGAGCACTGAGTGCCATACGCCTATGTTTGGCCGACGATGTTATGTTCAATATTGTCTCAGAGAAGATAGCAGTCAGTTTGTGGAGCAAGTTGGAAAGTCTATACATGACGAAGTCCTTGACAAGCAGAATCTNATGAAAGAAGGTACAAAAGTCGTTGACCATTTAAATACCTTCAATACCTTTATAGTTCAATTGACTAGTATGGAAGTTAATTTTGAAGATGAGGATAAGGCTATTACACTATTGTGTTCGTTGCCTGAATCTTGGGATAATCTAGTTACCTCCATTAGCTTTAGCTCAACAGATGTTTTAGATTATAACTCTGTTGTGGGAACTTTGTTGGTTGGGGAGATGAGGAGAAAATCCAGTAAAGAAACCTTAACTTCAGACGTGATGTTGATCAACGGTTGAACCACAGAGAAGAATGACATAAGCTCTTTTTTATCTAAGTCAAGATAAAGAAAGGGTAAAGAAAAATGTTGGCATTGTGGCAAAACAAGACATCTTAAGAAAGATTGTTGGAAGAGAAAGGAATCCGAGGAAAACTCTACGAAGGAAGCAAATTTGACTGTAACAAATTTAGGTATAATTGATCACGTTTTATCCATTTCTAGTAATTTACAATATCAAGAAGAATGGCAGTTAGATTCAGGTGCCTCCCACCACATGTACTCACATAGAAATTGGTTCTTTTCTTACCAATCTATTGATGAGGGTGTTGTGTTTATGGGAAATGGTATTCCATGTAAAACTGTTGGGGTTGGTAGTATTAGAATCAAGATGTTCGATAGTATTGTTATGGAAATAACGGATGTTAGATATGTACGTGAGCTTAAATAAAATTTGATTTCATTAGGAGTGTTGGATTCTTGTGGATATAAGGATACAGGTCAAGGTGGAGCTCTCACAGTGTCGAAAGGTAATTTAGTAGTGATGAACCCAACAAAGGTTGATAACCTTTATAAGTTGGAAGGAAGTACTGAAGTGGAATTTGAAGTGATAGATGTATCTTCTTGTTTATGGTAGAAGCATCAAGGTCATAAGAGAATGAAAAAATTGCAGGTACTAGTAAGAGGTAAATCAGTTTCAGAGTTAAAATCTTTGTTTCTAAATTCCTGCTTGTTTTATATGTCTGCAAGTTATGATGCTGGTGTAAAGGGATGTTGTGTGTGGGATCCTACTTCTCACAAGGTCATCATTGACAGAGATATTGTATGCACGGAACAACCAAAAGGGTTGATTCAAGATCACAACGGTAAATTTGTTTGCATGCTAGGTAATTCATTCTATGGCCTATTGGTACCTAGGAAAATATACAAGAGGTTTGAATCCTTCATAATGAGTCGGAATTTTTCAAAGGGTAGGAATGACTATACGGTTTATAGTACATTCACAGTCTTGATGTTCTTTGTTGATGATATGCTTGGTGCAAGCCGAAGCATGAATAAGATCAGTAAGAAAATGACTCAGGTGGACAGGACAATTCAGATGAGGGATCAAGGAGCAGCGAAACAAATTAAGGGCATAGAAGTATACAGAGATGGTAATGGTAAGATGTGGTTGGAGTTCAATATGAACATTATAAAACCATTTTTTATCCCTCTTGCTTTCCATTATAAATTTTCTTCAAGTATAGGGTATGTCTATAAAGAAGAAAAGGCTATGTCTCGTGTAAGTTCAGTAGGATGTATGTTGTATGCGATGAAATGGTTAAGACCAGATGTTTCAGATGCTAATGATGTTGTCAGAAACGTGACAGATTCAAGTGTTGCAGTGAAATGGGTGCTTCAACGTATGAGAAGCACACATGTCACCTATAATGGTTACACTGAGGTGGTCTGTAATGATTGCAATGTATATTGTAATATAGGTGTTTTGGACAGGAGGATACCTATCACTAAATATGTCTCACAACACAGTTGTGGAAGACATGTTGGAGGTGGAGTGGCCCCTCAGGAAATTCAAACTCGTGCAAGTCACACAGGTGAGATCATGAAACCAGTTTTATTAGAGAAGCTGCAGTGGTGCTTGGCTTCTCTTGGCTTGCAACAAAGGTAATGAACAAAAGGAAGAAACAAGGCATCAGGTTAATTGTTGTCAAGGTGGATATTGTTGGGATTTGGTGACAACCAATTACCAAAAACATATTTAGATCCTATCATTCTACATTCGTTACAACCAAATAGACCAAGTTAGAATGTGGATAGGGATTGCATTTAATATTCAGTTTCATGTGTGAATGTATTAATACATGTAAGCCCATAGAGGCAAAAATGACTGTGAGAGACTTGCAAATCTGATGAAATCTCCATAATCTGAATAATAAGAGAACCGATGCCTATGCTTGGTGGACTTAACCCAACATTTGGGTGAACCACGTGAAATCCCTATGTCTATTTCTTATGTGTGTGATTGTTATTTATCATTGAGAATTGTGTTTTCCTCATTGACAATTCCAACACAACACCCTATCCCATGAGTTTGCATCGACTCCACTCTTAGTTAAAGTTTCAACAATCTCAAAAGATAATTAACAACATGCATGCACACATGCTCCCGACCTAGTCATTTCAGAGTTAAGATGCCCCTCATTTCATAAGTATACCCAATACTTCACGATGGGCTTCTCGAGTTGCTTCTATAGTTGCATAACCTCTAAGCAGATTCTGATTAACGTCTACACCAGCTGACAAAATGGGATTTTGGGTCTGCGTCTGATGGGGCGTGCGACGAGATGTAAGATGCACTTATACTCTTTGACGACTTGGTGTTGGCTCGTTCCTGAACCACCATTGTTGCACAATGAATTTCGCAAACCAAATACTAATTATTGATAAAAGCTCCATATCTTTGATTCAACTGAATTGCAAGTTCCTCTATCAAGGTGATAACTTCTCACACATGCAACACAACGCCCTTAACGCTCGCAAAAGAAAAAAAAAATATCATTATTTTCCCCTCTTCATAGTTATAGTTTTCAGAACCAGAACAACAACTATGATCTCTCCATGATTCTCTCAACAATCTTATTCCCTACATCTACTCATTTCTCTCCATCTATCATTTCTACTTAGATTTCTAGAATAAGTCTAGATTATTATTTTTTGTCTTCATATTTTCATGAAACATTACAAATAGAAATGTCTCATTCTTCATGTGAAATATTCATTAAATTGGCCCCTTTTCCATCTTCTAGGTTCTTTGTCTTTATCTTCATTTTAGGTTTTCCATGATCTTTGATCTCTTCATTCTTCATCTCTCACCTTCTTCCTATTACACCTACAAATATAAACATTGTTGAAGTCTATATAAAAAAGTAACCATTTGTGAGAAGACATGAGTTGTGAGCAGTTATATTCACCGGTTTATCAACCAATTTTCCATCATTATTTGAAAATAAATCACCAAGAATACAAATCAAGAAAATACTACTATAACACTAATGTAAACCAAACAGGTTCTTTTGGGTTTTTTTTATGTGGTTTCTTTCATTTATTTATTTATTTTATACATAATACACTAGAATCATTTTAACATTTATTCATGCATCTATTCAAAATAAAAGAAAAGAGTGTTTTTTTCTAGTAAATATAATTAAATTTTGCAATTTATCAAATAATCTCTAGTGTAATAAACAATATAAATTCTGCAACTATTATCTAAAGTAAAAATGAACAAAATTTGAAAGCTTCAAAATATGGAAGTCAGATCCTGCTAATTATAAACACAAACAATCATGATTACTTTTTCTTGTTACCCCTAGCTTAAATAATTATTTGATATGGACTCAAAACCATTTAACCTTCTCATAAAATATAGAGTTTGATTTTTTTTTAGAACCATCAAACTCAATTTTTCCCAAGTACCAAAGGGCCTCATAACATACTTGTTTTTCATAGTTAGCCTCATCCCTATCCCTAAGGAATCTTCTTAGCCTAACTTTGTATTACCTTATTCCCTCAAATCTCAGACCTTTAAAAGAAGAGTTCCACTCGTAATAAATTAAAAATAATATTTACTAAAAATATTCATCATCATAAGATATAATTTCATATAAGTTTTTTCCAATACTTTGACAACATAAACCATAAAAAATTAAATTATTTGAATATTGATAAAATAAAATACATTATATGAAATGAGATTTCAACTCAGAAATCTAGATATGATCCCTTTATTTAAAAAATATTAAAACTATCATAACAGATTTCTCTTTCATATCTGTTGAGCATGTCTACATGATCATGACTCAAATATCTGTTGAGCATGTATACATGATCATGACTCAAAAGGATAAAGAAATTCAAAATATTATAACAGATTTCTCTTTCATATCTGTTAACCGTGTCTACATGATCCTGAATAAAAAGCTGAACAGATTTAAAGTATCATAACAGATTTCTCTTTCAGATCTGTTGACCATGTCTACGTGACCATGAATCAAGCAGCTCACAGTATCTTCAAAGCTAGACGGATGATACACCAAAGAAACATGCAAATTGCAGAAAAATCCCCTGCTCCACTATGAAAATAATTCCATGACTTATGGTTGTAATTGAATAGTTCCACTATGAAAATAATTCCATAGACATACTCACCCTACCCAGATGGAATTGAATCTTCAGCATACCCTCCTCCTGAAGGATTCATAAAAATGCAAAACACTCAAACACAAAATAATGGATGGACAGTTTAAAAATCGTTGAAAGCTTCAAAACATCCTCTAACAGACTTGTATCCTGGTGCCGCGTTGGGAGGAATTGATATAATATTCCAGTCTTGATATCAAAATAGGGAATATTCTGGACGTAAAAAGGTATGTGTGGTGAGTTATCACAAGTACATAACATATTGCAATACCTATGGTCGAAGTTCAGAGGTTGATCACAGCTCATGATCACGGTTGAGATAAGGGGGAAAATCAATTTTTGATATTGGAAACATCAGAGTAGAAAAATCCATACACTCCACTGCAAAAGAGAAGTTTGAATTTTCACGGGTCGATCAGAGCTGATCATCGTGACTGATAGGACAAAACCATATTGACCGGATCGATCAGAGGTGACCATCGCAAGGGAAAAAGGATCAGAATATAAAATCATTGACAGGGTTTTCAGAACTGAACTTTTAGATGGCATCTATAACAACAGATAATTAAATATCCAAAAGAAACCAAGCTCTATTACACTCCTAAAACAAATTTTACTATCCATTTGCCTTGCAGTAAGCAGTGCCAGAAATCAGTACCGTCCATGGTTATCTCAGCTTCATGTATCTTCGACGCCATATTTTCTACTGTGGAATCCTTCTTTCTCACAACAGAAGTTACGTATTCAAAATCAACTCTCTCACATGGAATGGCGAGCCCCATCTGATGATGGTATCCATACTCTTCCTTTGCTTTGTCCAGCAGCGCTTGGAAGAGAGGATGATTCAAATAAGTTATAGGAACTATAAACCGACTGCGCTCGTTCCCAACGTACACTGCAAAGTGGCCTTGGCGAATATCTATTGGAAGGCTGTCATTGATATCCTCACGTTCATTACAGTCTCCTGTGAAATAACACATCCTATTTTTTCTAGGAAAGCAGCTGTAACCGACTGCCATATTCGCGTTGGAAAGCCAATGAAACTTGTTCGTTAACTTTCTCAAAATCACTACTCGGGCTATCTTGTTTCCGATTGAAACAGTTCTGAGCAAGGCCGATGATTAATGCTTGAGCAAAAGTGGATTTAATTATAATTCAGGCTGGAATATAGAGGAGATGGTTGCGTTGAAATCCACGCAAAACAGTGTCCGAGGTAGTAAAAGGAGGAATATTAAGAGATAATATGCTTGATACTTGGCTTGCTTCAAACTACGACGTTTCTTAGTTAACGAATCGTGAAGGCAAAGAATTCTGTGGCGTAAACTAATATACTGCATATCATGTTTGTGGTTTATTCTATCAGATAAGATATCGGCATTATTGTTTCTTTTATTGAGAAATTCAATCTTGACAAATGCAATCAAGAATGATGTTTTGATATTATTTAAATATTTTAAATTTTATTTTAATATAATATAAAATAAATATATTATTGATTAAGTCAAAGATATATACTTAATCAAATTTTAATCGTATGATTATGAATTGAAAATGTTAACATATTTTAGTTTTCTTTCTAAATCAATAAACTAATTTCATATTCATAACTTTTTAGCATTTTTAAAAACTTCTGTTTTACAACTCATAATAACTTATTACATTTTATAATAACTTAGTTTTTAATTTTTAATTAATAGTGGGGATAGTTATCAGTGAAATGGACTTTCACTTTTGTAAAATGTTTCTAAGTATTGACAATTAACCTGAATCTTGCACAGTTAACACATCTTTTTTATAACTACAACAACAGGTGTATCAAATGCCTCATGGACACATTGGCAAGCTTATGATTGTTATCTTCCCAAAAACGCTACTTAGGTCATCTTGTTTCTCACTGAAACAGTTCTAAGTCATTCTCGATGATTAGTAGATTTGCCAAATGTAATAATTGGAATGGAATTACGATGTTTCGATTCTTTACGGAATAAAGTGAGGCAGTTGAGCTGAAGTCCAGGTCTAATTTGAATCTGATCCGATTTGTATTAGGTAAGATGTAGGATTGTTTCCTTTCTTAACAAATGCAATTCCCCTGGGTTTCATTGACATTGCCGACTTTTTGAGTTATTCAAATATGACGAAAAAAAAAATGCATTGTCATTCATATGATGATTTTCAGAGTTTGAAATTATCAGCCTAGTTCAAACTATCTGCTATCACTGCAATTGACAATGCTTAGATACCAATTACAAAATCACTGTCTCCCTCGTCATTCATATGATGATTTTCAGAGTTTGAAATTTTCAGCCTAGTTCAAACTATATGCTATCACTACAATTGACAATGCTTAGATACCAATTACAAAATCACTTTCTCCCTCGTCATTCATATGATGATTTTCAGAGTTTGAAATTATCAGCCTAGTTCAAACTATCTGCTATCACTACAATTGACAATGCTTAGATACCAATTACAAAATCACTTTCTCCCTTGTATTTATTAGGAAATCTAATAAACATGGGGCATCCTTATATTGACTCTAGATTTGGGGCCCAATGTACAATCGAGATAAGCTCAGGTGGAAATATGGAGGTTGCATACAGCGACAACTCTGTATCTGACTTTTCCATATTATGAGGTTTACACGTTTGCGAAGATGGTGTATTCAATGTTTTTCAATCGCTACGTATTTAGAATATCATTTTCACACAATTCCATAGTTTTAGTACTCTGATGTTAGTGAACAACCACCACACAAGACTTACCACAAGCTTCCTTGCTACATGAGCCATTAAACTATTGCGGGACACATTCTTAAAAGTTCAAGTCCTCCATGATTTATTAGGAAAATCGTATGTTGGAATCTAAATTTCAGAGTTGTGGTGTGTTTATGTGACCTTTTACGATAACCATATGGTTGAAAAGGGGGTGACAAAAACGACTTCATGATGAGAGATTATGACAATGAAAGGCTATTGGTTTTTCATGTTGAAAGATTACGACAGTAATTATGAATCTGGTTTAAAAATGGTCGCTGCGGGATGAAAATGTTTAAATATGATATCCAAAATATTATTAATAGAATTGTCAAATAAAGTAGATAATACATATGGATAGATATTGACTTTTAAGAACTGTTTATGGATATAGTTATTGTGATTTTTTAAGAGTTTACCAAAAAAACACTACTTCAGAATTAAGACATGTAAATCCCATCATTCATTTGTTGAAGTAATTATGTGGCATTTAAAAATAATAATTGTATGTGTAGAAAAACATGAAAAGGTGGCATGGGATTGGATGTCGTGCTTAATATTTTTCTATGCAATAGAGATCTTGAGTCAAGAGAACCTACACATGGCCATATTTTTGTTTGGAAAAGGCCACTATTAGGTTTATATTATGGAAATGAATTCAACATGTTACATAACATGGTAACTATATGTATTTTTTTTTTTATTATTTGAAGCTTTCTTACATAAGTCTTTCATGGAGAGGGGACTTAAAAACTCTCACAAGTTTAGTAGGCGGTATGTTAGAACTATATTTGTAAGCGATAACACATGGATTTCATTTCATTTAGTGGGCATTTGGGAAGAAGCATGTGTCAATGAACATGGTGTAGAAAATACCTTATTAATAAGATTTTTTGGAAGTGATATCATGGTTTTACCATGAAAAGGTCCTCTTCTTAAGAAAGTGTTTGATCTCCTTGTGTGGTTGTGAAGTGGACCTGATAGGTCATCTTTACGATTATTCCACGGAGAATTGCTTTCATGGAATTTCATCCCCTTCTATCAATGACTATAGATACATCATTTTGGAAATCACTTACTTTATGAAATGGGCTAGAGAAATTCCCAACTTTAGGAATGATGTAGAAAACACCCGCTTTCAAGATTATTTTACTATGGAACACATTTTTTAAAAATCTTTGACAACCATGTTAGGTTTCACCTACGAATTCCATACACCCTACTATTTCCATGAAAATGGTGAAGTTGACAATGTCAAGAAGGTGTTAAAATCTATGTTTTAAGCACATAGTCAACAATTACAAAACTAATTGGCATTTGAAACTCTTCGTAGAATTATAACACATCAAACATTAGTAAAAATACAACAATATTTATTCCATTTCAAATCACTTCTGACATCAATTCCATCATACCCATAATTCCATCATACCCATAGAATGCTATCTCCCAACCTTGAAAATCATTGGTTAATTTAAAACCCACACCTTTCAAATCAAATAGTTCCTATTCTAATTATAATGTTTATGCGAGCAATGTCATGACAGTGAAACAAACATGAAGGTAATTTTTTTTTGGTGAAAATGCAATAGGAACAACATGTCTGCCCTTGTGTTTTTCTAAGAGTAACCTTGTCCTAGTGTACAATGTTGTTAAATAAAAACTCGACCAAGTAGTTTTGGATCCCTATGGTATACCCATTCACCATCCAATGCTCTTATAAAAAGGATCATCCCATCCCATTAATACGAATACATTTTATTTCAAGATAACACCCATCACATTGCTAAAAATACAAGGCCGTGGCATCAAAATTAAGGGGTAACTTGGTATTTCATTTATATTTATTTTATTTTGTTATCATGAAATAAATTATGGTGTGATTCATATTATTGTTATTGATGTATGTTATTATCACCATGTAGTAGTGCATGCATCTCTCATTTTGACATAGAAGAGTGAAGAAATCATGTTATTGCCTCATTTTTGTCACATGTCTCTATAAAAACTCATTTGCAATGCAAGTGTGAACATTTCATCCTTTTCTTTGTCACCATATGCATGTTGTTAGCAGTGTCATTATGATTATGGTGTCACATTAAAGTTTAATAGTGGATCATATATATATATATGTTAAAGTCCTATTTGTGATGGGCATCCATTTATCAATAAATTATTATTTCATTAAAATATAATTAATTATATTTAATAATTTAATTATTGTTATGTCTATTTTGCAACTATGACAAGGTAGAAGATGAAATCTATTTTCTCTTGGAGTGCATAGCCTAAACAAATATTAAATTTCATTTTCAAAACATTTGTGATACCATTAATATGTATAATGTATTAACTCATAAAAAACAAAATGAGCTCATTAATCTTTTTTTAAACTATTTTATATTAAAAGAAACATAATAAAACAAAACTTATAACTTTCTTTGTTAGTGTCCAATCAACCTCGATCTCAATGGATGATAAAGTCATCATTGTTGAATTAAATTCATTAACTAATTAATTAATTAATAAAATAAGATTGTTTTTATTAATTATTATTTTAAGAATTATTAAAAAAATTTAAAAGTATATATTGTATTACATTAGAAAGTCAAAGCCATATACATACAGGGAGCCTATTGTATGGTCTTCCAAAAAAAGGAAACCAATACAAGACCTAGGCTCCTAAAAAGAGTTTCATAACTTAAGTATTGAAAAGCTATTAACATAAACTAAGTATTGAAAGTAAGTATTGAAAATCTAGTATGCGACAGTTGGAGACTTTGTTGTCCTTACAATTAGAAAAAATAAGAGTTGGAGATGATCAAACACCATAAGCACTTGAATTTGTTGTGTTTACCACAAAATTGTGTGGAGCTGAAGCAAAATTGAAAGGATAGCCACAAGTAGGAAAACTTCTCTTTTCAGGCTTTTTTAAGAGACCGACAAAGAATATATCCAAATGTTGATGAATAATTTCTTGACGATGCAATTGGTCAACCATGTCGCTTCTCATTTCAAATATAATTTTCAAATTCTTTGTGGAGAAGATGTGTTGCAGGGGAGAATTCAACCTTGCATCCTCATCTTCTCCATTCCCAATGTTTGGGGTGTTTGTGACTAGAGAGATTTCTTCTAAGACACGGGAATTGCTATCATACTCTCGAGGAAAATTCTGAGGAGGAATCATTATTGTATGTTGGTTTTGCTAGGGAGAAACCATCGTGGGGTTGGAAATTAGTTGATACTGAGCCAGAGGGAATTCCTCCTACACATAGATGGGACCAGTTTCAAATACATCACAATTCTAGGTCATAGAAGGAGACATATTTGTGGAAGGGGACATGATATCTTTCTTAGCAGTGGCTTGAGAGGGAGCATGTTGTATACCTAGGGAGGAAATATGGGGTACCTAGGGAGGTACCCAATGGGAATGTGGTTATGTATTATTAGGGGAATTCATTTAATATATGGAATCTAGTCATTCAATGTAAAGTGGACTAGGTCCATTATATTAATAAAGGCCCACTGTGGTAGTTAGATGTAATAAATGTGAGAAGGCTCTCTATAAGGTTCCTATCAGATAGAGAGAGCTATATAAATAAGTTTAAGAAATGTAATGAAACATAGTCAATAATATTCTCATTGTGACAAGCAAGTATTGCTTAAGGAGTGCATTCCTTCCATAAGGAATAATATATGGTGTTACCCTACCTCAAGGGTTTTATCTATTTCTTGTGTTCAGTATTTTGGTGAATGGTTTGGATTATTCTTGTTTATATTGTGGTTTTATTATGATATTTGTATTCATATCTCTTCAGACACTTAACAATTGGTATCATATCACTTTCCATGGCCAAAGAAGGCGAGAATTTTGGTCTCTTTTTGCAGATTTGTTCTAGGGAAAAAAGAGGGTCACACACTTTAGGTTCATATTTGAAGCTCTATGAGATGAATTTGGAAAACAAAATTGGATATTTAAATTGCTCTTGAAAAAATACCCAATTTCAAAAAAATATCGATCGAAACAGAGTCCACGAAGTGAAGTTATCAACATTATAAATTCGATTTTTTTTTAGGGTTTTTCAGGAAAAAGCCGCACGATTCACATAGTAAGTTATAGTTCTATTTTTGGGTTTTTTATAGCAAGATGTATTTTATAGGAAATTATGATGGAATTAGTATTGAATAAGTCATAAAGCATAGGAATTCATTTAATAAAGATCATTGGAAAGTGATGATATATTTGAGTTTAAAAGGTGATGCAAGAATTTGGTGGAATTCACTTAACTATAGAAAAATGATGGCACTCTCCAACGAAGAATTTGAAAAAGTACTTTTAGGAAAATTGTCTCATGCCAAAAGTAAAGAAAAAAGAGAGGGTTTATTTTCATGTGGCAATTCTATATTACAAGTTTATGGTTGTATTCATAAATAAAATATCATTGTTTCTATTAACCATAGTTGTCGGCATAATTTTATCAATGTTTAGTTGGTCAATAGATTGAAAGTTCCTGTAATGAATTTTCAAAGCACACAGGTTGAGGGTGAAAATGTTCAATTTTTTTAATATTTAAAGATCACCATGGACAAATATGTGTTGCATTCATCTTTTTATGCTATGGATATGGATGAAGTGGATATTGTTTTGGGATATCCTTGGATGGAATTAGTCAATACAACTAATATTAATGTGCAAAAGAAGTTTCTAAAGATTTGGTACAAGAAAAATAAAATTACATTGCAGGATATGCCTCTTAGTAAGAAAGATGGGCCCATGGTGGCCAACAAAGAAGTTATTGTAGAGTCTGAAGTTGAATCAGCGGCAGATTCTACTAGAGGAATTGAAGCAAAGCCACAATAAGGACACAATAATGAAGTCAAGGAGGTCATTGACTCAAAGGCATAATGTGTTATAGATTTGAAGAAAAAATAACAGATTCCTACAGTTGTTGTATATCGCCATCCACATAATATAGAGAAACAAAAATCATCAAGGGAAGGGAATGAGATTCAACACATTTATGCACCAACAGGGAACCAAAAAGGAAACCGAGCAAGAGCTACGTGGAGGTCTATCAACACTACAAGAATACATCCATTTCAAGAAAAGCTTCCATGACAACATGACATGATGCATAGCAAGATCAAGGTGGCAAGGAAATATATGGACATCATATTCAACTTCCATTAATATGGATGGATGGTCGTACTTGATACCAGTTCGATACATTTCTTAGTCATTCATATTGTGTGGTTTCTTTTCATGTTTCGAGGATGAAACATGTGAAGGGGGATGGAATGTAGTATACCTAGGGAGGTAATATAGGGTACCTAGGGAGGTACCCAATGGGAATTTGGTTATGTATTATTAGTGGAAATCGTTTAATATATGAGAATGTGGTCATTCAATGTAAGGTGGAATAGGTCCACTATATTAAAAAAGACCCACTAAGGTAGTTAAACGTAATAAATATGAGAAGAATCTTTAGAAGTTTTCTAGGATATAGAGATGTTAATGTTTATGCCATTATTATAGTTCTTTTCATTTCAATAGATAAGAGCATCATAAGAACAAGATCACTGAGAAATACACATTCACAAGAGACACACCATTTATCCTGGGAAACCCTCTAGGGGAAGAAAACCCAGCAAAAACTTCCTTATCATAAATTTCCAATACAATGTCAAGAGATAAATCAAACCAATACAAATAGTCCTCTCCAAAAGATGTGCCACTCTTCTCCCTCTCTCTTTTGCCGATAACAGATCAGAACTTGTCTCTCAAACTAGCCTCATGTATTTATACAAGTTCTAGCACGTGTGAAGTGTCTCTTCACTGGCAGGGTCGACTTCTCAATCTGGGTGGGTAAACCCACCTTTATTATATTTACAGGTCTCTTAATTAACTGTTGGGGCTAACTTCTTATTCTACCTATTATAATTGTTTGTTGACCAATCCGCAAAAGGGGATTTGGTCCTAATACAATTACAAACATGATTAATCCACAATGGGGATTAATCCTATGAATAAAATAAGAATAAGAATAAGAATACTCTTTGCAGTTACATTGTTTTAACACTCCCCCTTAACAAGAAGGGTATTCTTCAACAACACTTGGCGAGAGAGGTCTACATGATCATTTGCATCAGGAGGATAGTATCGTCAATATCATCTTGGAACATTGGTTGGCAAATTTACGAGTCATCGAAAGTTTTCTTCATCGACAGCATCATCATTCTCGAAAGAATGCCATCATAATCTGCATCAATATGTATCAATAAAAATTATACCTCATCACAGCACTAGGCTGGCACATCACAGTACTACATTGGCTCAATGTCACAGCTGAGAAGCTGGTAGCTTTGTGTCAGTCACATCTTTCTTTACATCTAACAACTAGGTCAGAAACAAGGTATATATATATATCATCTTGATTTACATATAACAACTGGGTCAAAATCAAGGAACACATCAACATCTCGCTTTACGTCTAACAATGAGGTCAAAAGCGAGGAATCATATTGCTTTATGTCTAACAACTAGGTCAGAATCAAGGAACACACATCGTCATGCTTTACATCTAACAGCGAGGTCAGAATCAATGAATCATATTTCTTTACATCTAACAACGAGTTAATAAGAAAGGAACACACATCGTCATGCTTTACGTCTAATAGCAAGGTCAGAAGCAATGAATCATCTTGCTTTACGTCTAACAACGAGGTTAGAAGCAAGGAACACACAACGTCATGCTTAATGTCTAACAGTGAGGTCAGAAGCAATGACTCATCTTGCTTTACGTCTAACAACGAGGTCAGAAGCAAGGAACACACAGTGTCATGCTTTACATCTAACA
>SNQJ01S0011408.1:101767-114640 GCA_010110895.2 Picea sitchensis
AGTTATTTGCATTTCAATAGATAAGAGCATCATAAGAACAAGATCACTGAGAAATACACATTCACAAGAGACACAACATTTATCCTGAGAAACCCTCTAGGGGAAGAAAACCCAACAAAAACTTCCTTCTCATAAATTGCCAATACAATGTCAAGAGATAACTCAAACCAATACATATAGTCCTCTCCAAAAGATGCGCCACTCTTCTCCCTCTCTCTTTTGCGGTAACAGATCAGAACTTGTCTCTCAAACTGAGCAAGTGAGTAGTGATAAAATCAGGCGATAGCCTCCTGTATTTATACAAGTTCTGGCACGTGTGAAGTGTCTCTTCACTGGCAGGGCCGACTTCTCAATCTGGGTGGATAAACCCACCTTTATTATATTTTTGGGTCTCTTAATTAACTATTGGGGCCAACTTCTTATTCTGCCTATTATAATTGTCTATTGACCAATCCGCAAAAGGGGATTTGGTCCTAATACAATTACAGACATGATTAATCCACAATGGGGATTAATCCTATGAATAAAATAACAATTATAATAAGAATACTCTTTGCAGTTACATTATTTTAACAAGAGAGAGATATATAAAGAAGTGTAAGCAATGTAATGAAGCATAGTGAAGAATATTGTCATTGTAACAAGAAAGTATTGCTTGAGGAGTGCATTCCTTCGATAAGGAATAATATATGGTGTTACGCTACCTCAAGAGTTTTCTCTATTTCTTGTGTTAAATATTTTGGTGAATGTTTTAGATTATTCTTATTGATATTGTGGGTTTATTATGATATTTATCGTCAGATCTATCCATGTAGTTAACATAACCACTAGGGTTGTAGGGATAGCGCACCTAGCTAGGAAGTCATAGTAGTTTGGGCCTCTCTTTGGTTTTCCTCTCTCTGCGGGCATGATACAAACCACTAGTAAGAGGAGGTTACCATGGATATGTACTAGAGAAGGGGAATTGTACTAGAGTTTCCACCATCCTATGTTAATACCCATGGGAAAGAATTGAATTAAACCTTCAAGTTGGCATTTGCATTGATTCTCTACATCACATAGTCTGGTTATGCCCAATAACTTACACCTTCGAGAAGGACCTTCGGTTGTCACCTCAATAATTAAGAACTTCATTTGGAGAATGTGGTGAGGGAGTGTGGTGGCGGATTGGTTCATCAATGGTTGCTTCATGCTATCCCAGTGGCACCCCATTCAGGGAGGGACAATATTGTTGAGCTAAGTCCAGGCAACACAAAAGGAGAGTAGGAGTTGGGTGGATAGTTGCTTCAATTGATATATCATCCCCTTTCAACGACACCCCTTCCTTAGCAAGTTTATCGACTATTTTGTTTTCCTCTCTTAGAATATGGGAAGGGATTATGATAAGCGAGGGGCGTAAGAGAGAATGAAGAATCTCCAGTGAACTGAGGAAGTGCCAACTTGGCAATATTTTTACAGGATCGGAGCCATTAATGATTTTGGAGGTTAGGGAGATAATCACTTGTGAGTCTCCTTCCATGATCAATTGGTTTAGTCATAAGCTTTAGGAAATTTGAATGCCTCTAATGAGCCCCCATATCTCAGTTGAGTTGTTGGAGTCAGTTCCCAGGATATGAACTAGCTTGCCATTGATGTCTCTTATCACTGCTCTAAATCTCGCTGGTCCTATATTACCTTTAAAGCACCATCAAAGTTTAGTTTTAATAAACCAGGTGGAGGGTACTACCATTTATTGGATATGGAGATGTTCCTAGGGATGGGATTAGGAATGGGGACACCAGGGGTGGAGGAAAGTTTTACGTGTCATTGATTAATTATTAGGTATTCATTGAGATTGCAAGAGAAATCCTCAGGGGTCCATTGTTGGGAACAAATAGTTTCTTGGACACTATCTATGATTTTGGATCAAATTAAAGGAGGTGGTGAGAGATGAGAGTGAAATTCCATTCTATTTCTCTCCTTCTATATTAGCTAAACTGCCATCCTAGGTAAAATACTCCAGATCCTATTTAAAGGTAGTTGATCCCTAATGATCCAAGTTAGTGATTATATTGTCCCTATTTTTATTCGATCTCCTCATTATTTGAGAAACCTAATCATAGATCATGCAGCTGAAGGAGCATTGATTGACGATTTCTTCCCCTAATTCTTCATGCTGCAGATAGAGATAACATATAGAGGGTCCAATAAATCCACGCTTCCTAAGGTTATCCCATTTAAATATGTGATTCAATAGAAGTATCCAGAGGAAGTTTGAGATCTTTAGCCAAAGATTGGAATGCCAGACCATGCTCCAAATGTTTTCCTTCATTTGAAGGTGAAATTTGGAAAAGAGATTGTATGGCTCTTTGATGGAAAATGTGTCGAGAGGAGAGTGGCCCCAACATAGGATATTTGGTCCCTCGCTCATGTGAATTTTCCTTAGTGCTTCTAAATCCTACCATGGTTCAAAATTATAATCAGCTGGGATATTGAGATCATAGTGAAGAACCTCCCACTTACTCCAATGGGTGGGGCTAGGTTCGTCCAACCAAATATTGGCTACTTTGAGAGTGTCCCTTTGTTGAATTTGTCCATGGATGTGATGCAAAATTTCCAAGTACTGTAGGGGTGTAAATTAATTCCATGAATCTAACCAAAATAAAGCATTTTTTTCCATTTTGGAGTCCCAGAATGCATGATGTTTTATGAGAGGTTGATTATTCCAAGTTGCATTCCAAATGTTGGATCCACTGTTTTGACCTTCCATTATGATTAACTTGTCAAATTTTATGCAGGGTGCATATTTTATCTTCCAAATCCAAGCCCAAATTTCATTTGGGTGGTTCAGTCATCACCACAAAATCTCAATGCCCATTACTTTATTTAACAATTTTGGACCTAGAAACCATAACCCTCCTTTCATCTTTGGCCTACATATCTTGTCCCAACATACCAAATCCCATTTATTCCATGTTTTGTCGCCTTTCCATAGGAAATTTCTTTGCAAATTGTGTATGGATTTGATCATAGATTCTGGAGTTGTTGGAGAAGAAAGGAGATAAATAGTTAAAGCTTGGAGAACGAATTTGAATAGAAGAAGGAGAGAAGGAATATTGAGGATGTCAAAGGTCCAATATTTCAAGAGATGGATAATTATTGAATGAGAGAGTCCTAGGAGATATTTTAAGCCGCATAAATTGAGAGGGGAATACCGAGCAATTGATTGAAATGGATCTCCTAGGTATGTCTAGAAGGAGATATATATGTCGTCATATGGCTAGGTGTGTGTTGAAAAACAAGAGTTGAGATTTATCAATATGTATGGATGTGCGAGATGCTTCACGAAAGTCCTACAGTATATAGTTGAATTTCAAGGCTTCCTGGGTAGTGGGAGTCCCCATCAAGACCGTGTCATCCATGAATTGATTGTGGGAATCTATTAGTTGTAAACCATAGAGTTCCAGGACTTGAAGTGAACCCTCTATAATTGAATCCTTTATATAATGATCTAGACCCTCTACCATGATAACATAAAGGAAAGGGGAGAGCAGGTCACCTTGGAGAATTCATCTAGAGGGTGTAACCAACTTGGAAGGCACCCCATTGACCAGGATGGAGAAAAATGATGAGGAGGTTAAGTTAAGAATACACTAGACCCAATTACTACTGAAACCAAAAGCTAGGAGAGATTGCAGATTTTGTTAGCTAAGTTGATCAAAGGATTTTGATAGGTCAAGCTTAATAAGAATGCCAAGTTTTCTTGTGGTCTTCAAGGAGTGGATAATATCATGTACAAGGATAACACTTTCCATGATTTGGCAACCCTCCAAAAATGTTGATTTTTCCTTGATATAATGAAAGGGAGGATAGGATTAAGGAGAAGGGCCATCACTTTAGTGAGGATTTTGTAGACTACATTGCAAAGAACAATTTTCCTAAATTGATGCAACTGGGAGACACACTCCTCCTTTGGGATTAGGGTGAGAAAAGTAGCATTAAAATTCGGGAGTACATGTCCCAAAGAACGTTATTCTTCAACCAACTGCCAAACCTATTCCCTTACCATTGGAAAGAAATAATGGAAGAAGTCAGTTGTGAAGCCATTTGGTCTTGGCGCTTTACCTACTGGCATTTCTTTTATGGCTTGATCCACTTCCGCGATGGTGATCGGTCACATTAGTGCTGTATTCTGCTTCTGGGTTGAGTTTTGGAATATTCCTTATTACTTTATGTATGGATTGCGACGGATCAGGGATACGTTCCGAGAGTTGGGTATAATATTAATTAACTAGCTTAGTATTTATCGCTTCATGATCCATGATTGGATAACTGTGCGCATCATTAACTTTAGAGGTGCAATTGGTGCGGTTCTTATGGATCATGGATCTGTGAATTTGTTTTTGTTATTTTCACCTTCTTTGACCCATTGTATCCGTGATTTTTGACGCCACAATATTTCTTCATGTTTATATCTTTCCTTCAGTCGATGTTTGAGCTTCTTCTCCTCAACTAGTAGTGATTTTGAAGGGCATTGATTGATTAAATATTTTTGGATTTCCACCAGAAGGGATTCCAGAGAGCATTGAGCCTGGAATATATTTCCAAAATTATTCTTATTCGACTCCTTATTTTCAATTTGAAGGCTTTTAAATGTTGTTGGAATCTATAGATCAATGTTGCATGGGAGATAACAACTTCATCTCACCAAGTTTGAGAAAGCTCTAGGAAGTTTGAATGGTATAGCTAGAATTTTTCAAAGAAGAAGGGATTCTACTTAGGGGTGCTGGAAGTATTGATCCAAAAATGTACTGGCCAGTGATCAGAACCTCATTTCGGAAGGATGTTGACTTCAACCAGAGGTCCTTATAACATCAAGGTTTTTGATATTAGGAATCAGTCTAGTCTACACGATATGTCTTGAGAGTCAGACTGTTTATTGGGCCATGTGATGATACCACTATTGGTTTCTATGTTAATCAGATGGAGTTCATTTATTATATTTTGGAGATTAGCACTCTCTCTATGAATCCTTCTAGTTCCACCCCATTTTTCTTCCAAATAAAGGATTATGTTGAATTCACTCCCGATAATCCATCTTTGAGTACCTACTAGTCCTCCCAACACTATAAGAATCGTCAAAAAAAAGGTAATTTTCTTGCGTTGCTTGCGGACCATAGGTGTCGGTAAGAATTCCTTATTTCTTAATCCAATTGTTCGATAAAGGGATGAATTCATCCAAATTGTAGAAAATAAATTATCCAAGATGACTGTAGCGAGGTTTCATAGAATGGTTATCCCACATGTTCGCCCATTAGAAGCATTGTAAAAATAATCACATTGCCTCCAACATCATCTAAAGATAAATTTTGTTGTGTCTCCAACACATTTTGTTTCTTGCATGAAGAGAATGTCAATATTTTACGTCATTATGCAGTTTCAAAGTAACCTCTATTTAGACCTTCCATTTAGATATATTATATTATAGGAGAGAATCTTCATGATGATGGGGTGGGGGGCTATAGAAGAATCTCTCATCCACATTCATCATCGTATTCCCATCCTCTTCTACTACTTCCTGACGTAAGGAAAATTCAAACTATTTTGTTTCTTTTGGCACTGGATCCAGAACTTTTTTAGCCTTGTCTGTGCCAATGATGGGTAAAATAGATTGGTGAGTATTTTCTACTTCAAGGGGTTTGGGAAGATAATTAAGGATGTTTAAATAGTTATTGGAGGAGGGATTTTTAGTTGGTCCTTGATTTGGTTTTCTAGGATTATCCATTTTTTGCAATGGGACTTGGGTAAAGCCTTCTTTGGATTTTTCCTTTTCTGACATCTTAGTGGTCGAATTTAATGAGAAATCTCCAAATAATTGTTTATGTTCATGACATTTCCTACAATGGAAGGGTATATGTTCATAGTCTATGGTTTGGATCCAATCCTCATATTGGTATTCTAGGGTTGAGCTTCTGGGTAGGGATTTTGAGACATTCATGTAGACACAAATTCTTGCATAAAAGGTATATCTCCTTTGTCAGGTGGCCTCAAAATATTTAACTTATTTATCCACGGTATTGCCTATTCCTGATAGGATTTCCTCCAACAAAATCTCTCGAGGAATTCAATATATTTGGATCCAAACAGGGGCATATTAGAAGTCTTCTTTTTCAGGACTCAAACGATGTTTCTAGAAAGGAATATAGATCCATGTTGAGTTAAATAAATAAGGGCCATGATAGAAGACAAGATCCTTATCCTCCATATTGTAGAGAATGATTGTGAAAAATCCCTTGGAACTTAGGCGGAATTCATAGTGGTATTTGGGGATCCACCATGTCTTGATCCATTTCATGAGGTCTTGTTGTGAAGGCCACATGCCAAGGAATTTCCTTATCAGGGCATGCTCTTTAATAAATTGGGTGTTTTATTGAACCCTTGTTGAGCTTATTACATACCTTTGGAATGTCGTTGATTGAGGGATGAATTTCCCCAACTCCCAAGTGAAAGTCTCTATTGGGTGGGAAGATTTTTCTTCGATATCTATATCCTTGACCATTTGTTTCTCTTCTTGCATGACTTGGTCCTTGAGGTGTGGTGGTGGTTCAAAGAGAGGCCTCTTGTTCTGCACTCCCTATCTTTCATTGGCTGCCACATTTCTGTACAAGGGGTTTTTCATCCCCTCCCGTACATCCATAATATGTTAGCCTATCCAGAGCCCACTCGACTAGATCTGTCGTTGCTACTAGTTTTTTTCTAAGAAGGTTTCTAATTTGACACTATGTTCACATCAGAACCATATCCATCCAAAAAGGATTCACTTCGCTTATGACATAGAAACTCATTTTAAGAATTACTAATTACTATCAAGATTAATTAATAATTTTTATTATTAATGAAATTTATTATAATTATTTATTTTTCATTTTCCAATCAATTTTAAATCATTTTGTGTCTAGGATTCAATGAATTTCAAAACATGATAAATAAAAATCATATATACATAGGGGATAGTACAAGCTAATGTTTTCCTCTCATTACACATATGTATCAACGGAAATCTATAAAAACAAGAATATGTTGACTCTAAAGAACTATTGGAGGTACATGCAAACCTTATTAGAATATAATGTAAAAAGATGAAAGTGAGAAATTAGATTTAGTTAAGTGTATATAACTTATTAATGGGAAATCTTCATATCTTAGAAAAAATAATGTTCATATAACACTTGTATCTTCTTATATAATGTATATGAGTTCACTAAGACATCAACATGCTACTATTTTTGCATGTTTTCTAATTATATATATATACCAAACCAAACACCAAATTTGTGTATGAGACCCCCTTGTTTGTGGTACAAGGGACCCCTCCACAAAGTAATTTGAATACTAAAGTCTATGGAAGTATACATATCCTACCCCCATAATCAATCTTCTCATGTACTTGTGCACCATAAAATATTTCTATATGGACAAGGAAATAATATGTTATAGTAGAAACAAAAGACGTATGTATTTTAGAATTATGAAATATATAATATAAAAATGAATAAAAAATAAAAAATAAATATTTTCATTAGACAATGTATATTTGCAATATAATCTTCGATGAATGTGGACCATATTTTAAATCCTCATAAAAAATAAACATAATAGTAGGGAGGTTAAAATTGAGAGTTTTTTTGTTTATCTAGTTAGAACCACTAGGTTCGTCACACTAAACTTAAAACCAAATAATGCAACTTATGTAACATGTAGACAAAAAGTGGCAATCCTATCTTTTTTTTTTAATTCACAAGAACACATGTGTTATAAAAGTTTGCATGTATTATTTTACATAAAATAATAACCATTTCAAACTCCCTTAGCCTAGCATTGTTTTTTTAATCACTAGCAATAAAATGTTATCTTAAGGTCATAGGAATTATTTTCCTCTCCATACCAAAGTTATAGTTGTTATATCCATCCCCTTTGCACAAAAATTCCTAATGGCACATAATATATTGCTTAAAAATTGGAAAACACATAGATGTGGCATGTGTCATGGTTGGAGGCATTTATAATAGTTCCTAAAACCTGGAATGCTCATTTTACTGCATAAAATGGTTATTTTCCTTTTGACTATGGTTCGAGGACTCTACCCATCACTACTTCCCAAAAAAAATTAATGAAATATAGAGTACAAAGATCCCATAAAAAGGTCCTATCTCACATTTCAATGGAGATTTCACGATGCCTAATCTTGAGAAAAAATTAGAATGCCTAAGGCCCTTCGCATACTTCCCTAACCATTGTAAAGATGTAAAGATCCATCAATATTATAGGTAAACCACTCATTTTTGAAATATCCTCAAAATATGTCATGTTTTGAGGGTTGTAGGTGTTTTTCATGGAGATTGAATACCAAAATATTCATTTGGGGAACATGGTCCATTTTTTCTTCATTCGACCCCTTTTGGACCTTGAAACATGTTATTAGATTATTACTAACCTATTCATGGTTCCCATATCCCACTTGAAGGAAATTGATACCATACATAAGTCATATATTAATGTTAAAGGACTCATCAATGGAATTTGATCCTAAGAAGATGATTTAGAGTTCAAATCTTTTTTTCCCTTCCTTTACTAGATTTACAGATCAAGTCTTTTTTTCCATCCCTTAACTATGTTGAAGCATTGAGGACCCATCCATTATGTATAGTATCTCGTAATGGCACCCGTGTTCCACTTGAATGTGAAAGACTCCCTATAGAGGACTTGTGTAATGATTACTAGGTGTTGCTGATGGTTCTTAACATAGATAATGTTCAATTAGGGCATAAGGCAATTTTTTTCTTCCTAAACATGTTTATCGATCAACATATAATTAATACAAAAAAAAACCTGTTCATGGAACTTATATCCCACTTAAAGGCCAAAAATCCCATAAAATGTTTTTGTGTGTTGGTTCAAGGACTTGTTCAAGTTTCTTGAGCTTGAGAAGTTTCAAAAAGATCACATGGGACTTATTTACATTATTTGATTATGGTAAATTCCTTGTGTCCTATCGATGACATGAAAAATATTATAATGGCATCCATATCGAAATAGAATTCCAAAATCTTCCGAGAGACATGTGGTTCCATGTTGCTATTTATGGTTCTTGATTTTTAGAATATTTGTTCAAGGCCCGAGGGAATTATCTTGATCCCTTGATATTTTTTATACCTCAATAACCTTTCTTAGTTCTCAAGGCCAAGATTCATTACAATCATATCCATTTAGTGAGACAAATATACCCTACATAGTTCATGTGTGGTGATTAAAAGCCAGATTGATGTCACTTGAGCTCGACGAGATATGTTTAGGGCTTGAGGATATTAGTTTCCTACAATGACCATGGTCAAGGTATTGAGGATATTATTTCCCCACTATGACCATGGTCAAGGCCTCCCTAAGATCCATTTTTCATGCACACAATTTTTTAATGGTCCCCATATTCAAATTCTATGCCAAATACCCTCTAGTGAGGGATCCATTCATGATTTATGTAATGTCGCCAAGGCCGAGCCCTGTTGTAAATCATGTCTATGAAGTATAAATATTGCATTATGAATTGTAATTATGTTGTATAGACTGGTGAGCAAAGTTTATATAAGTTGGTTGGCTTATGTGTTATTAGGACAGAGAGCCTAAGTGTTAAGGCAGAGAGCCTGCTTTTGTATATGTAATCATGCAGAACATTAATAAAAAATATAAACATTGCTATATGAAAACAGACCATGATGAATGAGTGATGGGGGAATAAGATTTTACAGATTGGGTAAGGGATTGGGGGCTGGAAGGTTGGAAAGAGAGGTTAAGTGTTGAGCTTAGGGGCTTAGGTCCTTGGGAATAATATTTTATTATTATTCCAAAACCATGTGAAATTTATGTTTTATCCTAAGTCCTCGGAAGGACAGGTGACTCCAAGGGGGAGGAGCGTGCTTCATGGATGACATGTGTCAGCCCAAGAACATGCAATTTAACCCAGGAAATGAGCAATGTTGGGGGTTCGACCTCCCATTCTCCGTCCTCCGTCTGAACTGACACGCGTTCATGATCAACCTCTATTTTAGTGTTTGTTCTAGGGAATCCTTACCTGAACCGTTAAGTCTCTGTGTGGAATCTATGTACACCCCCACGCATCCCCGAAACCTAAGTCGTGAGTCTGTCCTATATTGTTGGTTGGCGAAAAACTGAATGTCCTGTAATGGTTGAGCCTTGTCATGATGTAGCATCTATCTGTCACCAGTTTTGGGAAGCTCGTGTCCATGTTTCCAGTGGACTATTGTGGTCACGTAGTGCTTGAATGTGTGTGGCTTGTGAACCATTGTATGTTCATGTGGAGCCTTGTGGTTGCCCGACCGTGTTGGAAATTGAGTTGAAGGAAACAAGTTGTCTGACCGGTGTGTAACACTCTTTCCAGGTGAAGGAGTGTGCTGAGAAGTGGTATTCTTCCAAAGAGAGCCCGACACCAGCTATAGAGCTCTAAGACTTCCTGATCTAGCCTTTTGCCGAGACCCAGATAGGGAGGTGAAGCACTGATGGATTGTACTTGTGAAGGTGTATACTCCCGGGAAGAACAGGCATGTGGGGAATGAGAGTCTGTGAGTAGTGGGCATAAGAAGGCATCCTGGGAAGAATCCTTCTGGTTATTTTGTGCATTTTTCCCTGTAACCTCAACCTAGACTAGGATTCCTTGCCTTGGGTGGAGCTTAGTCCTAGCTCGGGGGTGACCCACTACTGAGCATGATGAGCAACATGGTCTAACGCTGGGAGGTTCATGGAAGGCCTACACGTGGTTGGTGGAATTACCACGGTTTCAAAGATAAGTATCAGCTTATGCTTAATATTATGTTTTCCATGCTTGTGATGATTATATGTATCATGTATTATGTTGTGCATATGAATTATTGTTAATGACAGGGATCATTTATGTCAACAGTAATCTTGTACTTACTCAGAGTTAAATGTGTTTAATATGACTTAAATGCATGTTATTAATTAAGTATGAGAGTGATGTTGTTCCACACAGTAGCATTTTCTCGGCCAGTGGGATGACGGCCGGGGGGCGTCACAGTATGGTATCAGAGCCTGGTTTCAACGCTAAGCCTGGATGGGCTGAATAAGTGGTCTTTGGACTGAGGTTTTGAGAAGAAATTTTTTCTGGAGGACTAATTTCAGATCTCAGAATGTTTTTGAGTGTTAACAGACTACTTGACCATGTTACAAAGATCAGGAGGGATAACACCTTTGAAGTGTTCAAAGGGAGACGAAGATCAAAACCATCGCATAGAAATTATGTTCAAGAGGGAGAGAACTCAGTCGTTGGGTAGAAGTCATTAAGGAGTGAATCGAGCGGTCAAAATTCTCCATGGAGAGCTCATGAAATCGCGAGGACTGTAGGATCTAGTGGAGCTGTAAGGTGGTTAGGAGTTGGATGAAATCACCACCCTAATATCAAGAATCAACGTGAATTGTTGATCATGGTTAATATGAGCCTTCGATCACGTTTCAACCCAGGTCATTGGATCATTTCGTGAATTCAGGGTTCGTGAGTTTGGAGGGCAGACCAAATTCTTGGTTTCTCGAAGTTCTGATTTGCGACGAGTAGGGAAGGAGATATAGACCATTGGATCCAAGCCATGGGAGAACCGTTGGATCAAAACCTTCGTGGGTATCACGTATCGGGGGTTCGGGGGTTGAAAGAATTTCTTTTCGATTGTGAAGTCGCGAAGTGTTGAGCGCCAAGGAATCTTACGAACACATAGCACATCCGTTAGGTGGGGGCCGCATGGTTGACAGTTGGACCTTCTTAAGGACACCATGTGTCACTACCTTGGTGGGCAAAAACTATGATGTGGGCTCGGAGGGTAAGGAAATCAAATTTTCGGAAGTTGGGGGTTGGAGAGGGCAGCGAGTATGAGAGCCTTGAGGACTGAAACCCTGAAACCCGAAGTCCTGAATTCCCAAAATCTTTGAAGATGGAAGAACCGTAGTGGATTTTAACCATTGGATGTTGGGTAAATGTGGACCGTCGATCCACCCAATTTACGTGAATTCGGTAGATCAAAACTTCGGGAGATAGATGTGTGTGCATTAAACTCTTCAAAGGTCGAAAGCCTAAATAACACCTAGTAGTATAGCATTTGGTCATGAACTTTGGTTACGAGGGTAGGGGATAAGAAAGATGGATCTATCACCCGAAAATTACAGAGACGGGTAGAACTCGGAAAATTTGTGAAGTCGAAGCGTTTTCTTATTCGCATTGGTTTATGAATGTTGTAGTTTTATTAAAGGTTTAAGGCTTGACAAGCTTTAGTTGACTGCATGTTGTGTGTGCAGAGTTCAATGAGTGTCAGGACAACCGTGAATCTACGTCAAGTATAGAAATGGAAGAGGTGTTGATTTCCTCCAATTCATAGAACGAAAGAGAAGGAAAAGATGTCAACTTAGGAGTTGAAGGATCGAACTACAATGGGCACGAAAGAGAATTGGATAAGGAAGGGCATGTGATGAAAATCATTGAAAGATTGTAGAAACATGCCCAATATATTCGAGCCGATAGTCGAAATCTCATGAGGGTCAGGGATCAATAGGGTGAATTCAACTTAAGGATGTTGAAGAGCCTAGAAAGAATAGAAAAGAAATTGGAAAAGGAGAGTGACACAAGCAAAACAGGGAGTCGCAAGACCCCTGAGAGAAAAATAAGATCAAGGAATGGTAGCAAACATCGTCGTCGCTCCCCGAAGCATTCTAATAAGGAAGCACACAACATTTCAAGCCCATCCCCTACCAGAAAACACCGAAGATCTGGAGTGGATGAATTGAAAGGGGAGATGAATAAGATTAAGCCTCCTACGTTTG
>SNQJ01S0011408.1:135464-149614 GCA_010110895.2 Picea sitchensis
CTCTGGTTGTCTTTTGGTTTGCATGTAGCCGACTCGGGAGAGTCTTTTCCTATATAAGGATGTAATCCGTCTTCGTTTAATATCAAGAAGTGAGCGTAGCCTCACCGTGTGTGTTTGCCCCGCATATTTTATCTACTTGCTTTAAAGAACGATGCAGACGAGGTTTAATGATGCAGTTGAGGAATGTTGCAGTATAGGGGAGGCGCACCGCCTCACCACTCGGCCAACTCCCCACTTCCTCACTGCTTGAGGCCATACATTACATTATCTCCATGGATATTTTTTTAGCCTCTCTCAAGCCACCATAGATTCATAGGATTCGACATAGGGACAACATAATGGAGAAGTATTATCTCCATGGATATTTTTTTAGCCTCTCTCAAGCCACCATAGATTCATAGGATTCGACATAGGGACAACATAATGGAGAAGTATGTCAAAGGATTCATATGCTCAATATTTTTAGTGAAGCCACCACAGATCCAGAGCATTCGACATATGGGAAACATCTCCTGCAACAAGGTAAAACGCAGTGAAGAATTCATATGATGAAGCTTTTCATTAGTAATTCAAAACCTAACTACGTCTCTTTTTCCTTTCAATTTATGTGTATGAAGTTTTAATCTTAACTATCCATTGTTATCGTATTGTTAACTACTTCTACTGCACTTTTTTTTGTAGCTGAATGAATGTGTAATTGCATATTTGTACCAGAGGATTTCCAATATGAATTGTAATATGGCTCACAACTTTAGATCATTATGAATATTATTTGGCATTAAATAGGTCAACCTATATATATATATATATATATATATATATATGAGATTAGGTGCTCATTCTCCCCTTATTCATTTGTTCCATTGCCCATTGCCGAAAGTGATCGCCTACGCATCTATCGGAAACCCCATGATCGTCTGACGATGCATGAACATTAAACATTGTGCTGTTTCTGTGTGCTCACAATCTCCAACAAAACCTATTTTTCACTTTTTTTTGCTTGAGAAACAACAAACCTAACTAGAATTTCGGTCGTTTAGAAAAATGAATTGTGAAAAATCCTAATGCTATCCTAATTCACCTCACCTTTCATTTCTTACTTGCAAAAAGAAAAGAGCTCGGTCTCTAGATGGATTTTTTTTTGTATTTGAACCGATCATTTGGCCGCATTTTGTTCATGATGGTGTTGTAGAACATCTCAGAAACCAGAGAAAATAGAATGCTTCTACAATTTATATTTCTTTATTTAGGGTTCCAAAAGAATCCACGAGGATTTCAAACATGTTTCGTCAATATCACCTCAAGTTATTCTTCCTAGCATTCATAACATGGATTGAAGTTTCGAGAAGCGAACGTGGTATTTATCCAGGTATTTGTTCTCTAGAATTGTAAATTGAGACATTTAGCGCTTTTATGAGAATCATATTATTTGAGGAGAAGATGTAAAAATCTGATTTGGTAGTAATGGGTAGATTTCCCACCCACTCTTCCGCTATATACCTTCGAGTTCCTCTAATCGTATAAAAACACATAGTAGGTTCTCTGTCCACCAGCTTGGCCATCCCAATATTAGATACTTTTGGAAGGAAATTTTCATCCACGTAGATGTTCTAAGGCTTTCTATCATAATGAAGAATCCATTCTTGGAATTCCTCTTGCATGTACACGATGCCCCTCACAATATAGAGACCCCTTGGGAATGTATTTGTAAACCAACATTTTGTTCTCACCTTCAGTGTAGAATCCCAACATGTAGATAAGATTCATCTTACTTGATTCCATTGTCATTTAGTCTACAGAATGGATGGTGGTACATAGACACTTGCAAGTAGGAATCGGTACAATCTCTTCAATGCAGTTTCTCATTTCACAACCCAGGTTGGCAATCGATTGCATACCTTGTTTTCTATGTACATTGTTATAGCTAGTTAGATTGTATCATGAAAGATAAATTGACAATGTCAAGAATTCAAATCTCTTATGTTTTTATCACCACAACCACTACAACTGATAAGATGATTTCTATGTTGTTTTGTTTCAAGGGAGGTACCCAAAATCGTGGACTGCTTTTCTTTTAACTTTTGATAACACAGGGATGTGGAACCTGAAGTCATAAACATGGGCATGCCAATACCTGGGTAAACAAATATACTTAAGACTGAATTCTCTTGTGTGATCGCTAACTTCTGTTATGAATTACACTTCTCCTCTATCCACCCCTTTCATATTGTCCATGGATACCTCTTTGTTGGACGATAATGTTCCCTCAAGTATGGCATATTGGGAATATGAAATATTTGAAGCCAATGGGATAGAATCCTGCAATAATACTAGGATGTGATACCACATATGATTCCTGAGCCCATGGAATTTTCTCTAGGGAGAGAGCTCTAAGATGGTGGAGGTTCTTGGGCGACGATGACCACTAGCTCTACGAAGATGCACAATGTGAGAAAATAATACGAGAGAGGAGTGCTACGGATTGTGATCTCATTTTCAGGAGTGTTCTACTATGGCTCTCAAAGTTGTGAATTATGATACCCCGAAATTTCAAACTTAAAACTTAGTATTATTATTTTTATTTGTTATGAACACATCATGGATCCTGGTGATCTAACTTAAAATCTTATTTTTTTTTAATAAAATAGGAAGCACACTGCTAGAAAAGAGAATGTATTGATTCAAAGAAAAAAATACCAAGTGACAACAAAAGTGGGACAAGTGGTGAAAATTGTTGAGTTAACTCAACTAAAGTGAGACCAAATTTTTAGGAACATGTGTAAAAATACAATTAACAGATGATCAATGACTAAAAGTCTCGTACAGGTGTCAAATACTTAATAAAATATTATTAAAGAAAAGAGAACAAAGAAAATGGGACGCCATTCTGAAGAAGATGTTAAATCTAAGAAAATTTACATGACACATAGATCTTCACATAATGCTTATAACCCTATGCACTGTAATGCTTATAACCCTATGCACTGTAGCAAGTCAATTGGTTAGGTTATTGGATCTAGATTTAGCTCGGGGGAGACATAGTGGGAATATGTGGCAACTCTGATCTAAGTTTGGAAAGGATGACCCACTTGACGTGTATTTTCCCTAGAAAAATCTCAATTACAAGTTTTTATTCCATTCTATTCTCGTTAAACTATGGTTGAATTCATAATCTATGAATATTGTATTTTTGTTATTTTATTGTTCAATTGTAATCTTAGATACTCTATCTGGGTTAATGTGTTGTGCCATCTGTAAATTTATGGATAAATTATAAATTTGCAATCTAAAACTAAATATTAAATGCTCTCTCTTGTTTCATTCCATTACCATGATATATATTAGAAAACCATGATTTTATTCATAACGAGATTAAAATGCAGGAAATATGATTGTAGAATTTAACAAAATTGTAGTACAAAGGAATACTGTATAATTTGAAATACAACCAACATGCCATATTATAAACGATAATTCTATTACTTTGGAGAAAATATAGAATATATAAACAGAAGTTTAAGGATATCGAATAGTACAACAAGATATTAACAGTTAGATACTTAACAACACATTTTATAATGAAACTAGCATGATAGGTTCTGTAACCTTTTTAAAACGATAAGGAAACTAAGAAAAATCATGCGAGAATGGCTAGTAAAAGTTCGAAACCAATCATGACCATAAATTGAAGAAACTTTCGATCAATAAATATTTAACAACGCTACGACTGTGTCGACCCGACTCTATTATGTGACAAGGGTGAAAACCCTTTGAACATACATGGGACAATAGCCCAGTCATAGTTCAAATTTCAACAAAAATAATTGAACCTTCATATGTTGTTAGGGACCTAACCCCTCACGTAGGTAGAATAATATATTTCTATGTAATAAAGGTCAATATTAATAAGTCCTAGTAATAAGGAAGAATAAGTCCAATGTAAGAAGACCTAATAAAAGCTTCCTCTTCTAGAAGGATCTTCCTCTAGATGGTTCTTTTGATGCATATATTTATTATAAATAGGATTCGAGGGTATGATAAATTTTGTCTTGGATATTATTGCAATAGAGATTTTCTCTACGAGAGGTGTTCCCCTTGAAGAGGCAAGTGAACATTGCTCTAAGTAATCAAAGTGCTCTTTCTAGTATTATTCTGGTATCATTTTAGTATTATTGTGGTGTTGTTATTGTTATATTTTTGTTCATCTGCCATTTTGAGCTATTTAGTTATGTTCTGCATACTTTTTATATCTGGAATATTACAAGTGGTATCAGAGCACCTTCCTCAGCAGAAAGTTGTGGGTTATGTTTTTCAGGGTAGAGATGTATTCTAGCGTCTTTAAGATACAAATAATTGTCGTTACGTGCATAATTTCATGGTCAGGGATTCATACACCCAGGAAATAAAAGTGGCACTTAAGCGCACATCTGTTGGCCACATGTATAACCTATGTTGGTACCCCATTGAGTGGTAACACATCAAACAATGCTTGTATATGGATCGACCTAGATCTCTTGAATCCCTCCATAGATAAATCAATCTTCCATTGGAATGCTAGAGTGCCACTGAGAACTGCACTTGAGAATATACTCTATAATACCTAGGTAGTCGGGTAGTACGGCTAAGGGCATAGTTTAAAATCCTTAGTTAGTGCCTTGAGATATTGGGCCGAGTACTACGATTGGACCTCACACATATATCAGAGAGTTATAACACATGAAAAACGCTTGTCTATAGAACCCTTGAATACCTAACCCTTGGGATGGAAGCAAAACTAGAATAGACAAGATTTATTGCAGTGCAATTGTGTCTCCTGCGTTTGAGTTGCGAAATTATTACACATTTATTCCTGTTAAGCATTTGGGCATTTCATCACTACAGTATTCTTCATATCGAAGTATAACTCCGCAGGAGTACAAAAAAAAAATATGGATCCTTTTGGCACCATTATTTCAAACCTATTCCATTGTGTTTCTCTCTTCTTCCTTATCGCAATCATACCTATCATTTTTTAGCAAATTTTTTTTTGTGGACCTGACCCCTTTCCAACACTATTATTTGGGATTCACCCCATTGGATTCAATTCATCGCCCTAATCATTCTGATACACTTCACCCATAACCCATTTTTTGTGTGGTCCCACCCGCCCCTTTCATGTTCCATCGTCATCATGGCCCCGACTCATAGCCAAGACTTGGAAGCTCATTTCACTACCTTTCACTCTTATTTCATAGAAACCCAACAAGAAGTGTGATAGCTGAGTGCCAATATTTCCACCATCGATCAAAAGATGCATTCCTCCATTGTTTCCTTAATCGTGAAACTCAAACAAGACCTCAAACAAGAAATTACTACCCAACCTGAATCTATCACCACGATGATCTACTCCAAGTTGCATATCCCTGCAGATATTCCCTTATCGAACCCACCTTTGCATATTGAAGGTGAAACTTCCTCCCATTCCCAGACTTTCCACCCCCATCACTTTTATTGTGACCTACACCTTCCACATGTGGATGTGACCAAATTTGATGGATGAGACCCCACTAGCTTGTTAACTCAAATGGAACATTATTTCTCTTTTTATGGCATTATGTATGAGTTGGCCAAACTTCAGTATGGTGTTATCCATCTAAATCAAGAACGTTGGAAATGGTGGCAATGGAGAAAAAAATCCAACCAAGGGTATGCAACTTGGACACACTTTTTTGTAGAGCGTTATGAACACTTTGACACTGAAACCAACCATTTAGGTCATTTAACAAAATTGAAACAATCTGGCATAGTGGAAGATTTTATAGTTGCTTTTGAGCGATGGATTTTCATATAGAGGGTATTTTTGATGTTTTTTTTCTGAGAATGTTTTATCAGTGGTCTCAAGGATGAGGTTCGTGTTCATGTCCTCATGGCTCGGCCTCGGAGTTGGGTGGATGCTACTAAAAGAGATAAGAAAGCACAACAGGGTGTATCTTCTCAAGACTGAAAACCCTCCTTTATTCCTCGCACTAAACCGGTAATTCCCACTCCTCTTTCTACTCCACTAAAGATACATAAATTGACCAGGACTGAAATGGCTAAACGCCAACTCAAAGGTCGTTGTTATAATTGTGATCGACAATATTTTTCGAGACACAAGTGTAAGGAACAAAAGATTTTTATGGCCATCTCGGAGGATGTTGAGGCTCCCCTTGTTTCAATGTCACCTGAACCCACAAACATCAACCCTCCCTCAGACCCTCCCTAAGTAGAACTAGTCATTTTCCTAAATTCTCTCACTAGCTTCTCTTCTCCCCAAACACTCAAGAGAATTGGTTACATCAAGCATAGGAAGGTCATCATTCTTGTTGATAGTGGAATCACCCATAATTTTATTCATCGTCACATTTCCCAAGAAAATAATTTATGTATTTGTGCAGTCAATAATTTTCAAATCATGATTGCCAATGGCAGTTCCATGAAATGTGTGGGGTGTTGTGAAAATGTGTGTCTCCAAATTGGTGACTACCACTTGAAATATCATATGTTTTCTATCGACATGGGAGGTTGTGACATTGTGTTGAGTGTTGAATGGCTAAGGACTTAGGATCCCATTCTCATGGAGTTTAAGGAATTATCCATACAATTCGACCAAGCGGGCCAACAATATAAGTTCTAAGGAATAATCGTCAGTTCCCCAGAGATAATCAGTTCCCATCGCATGAAAAATCCACTCAAAAAAGGTCATTCTGTCATTATTTCCCAACTCCATGCCATACAAGCAACTGAGAAACCCTCTATGTCCCAAGACCTCCAAACCATCCTCTCTAAACATTAAGTGGTTTTCTCCACTCTCCTTTGACTTCATCCTTCCCATGGTGTTCATGGTCGTTTCATTCCCCTTGTCCTAGGAATCCTTCCTACCAATATGTGTCCCTATTGTCACCCCTTTTCCCAAAAAAATGAAATTGAGAATATTGTTCAAGACCTGCTCAGCTAAGGTGTTATCTTCCCTAGTACGAGCCTCTACTCTCCACATGTGGTCATGGTCCTTAAGAAACAAGGTTCTTGGCGCATGTGTCCGGAATTTTTCTACCTTAATAAACTCACCATTAAAGACAAATTTCCCATTCTTTTCATTGATGACCTCTTGGATGAATTGAGTGGCGCCCACTTCCTTACTAAACTTAATCTTCGTTCTGGGTACCACCAGATCCATATGGAAGAGGAAAACATTCCTAAGACTTCATTTAGAACTCATGAGGTCCACTATGAGTTTTTGGTCATGTCCTTTGGCTTGTGTAATGCTCCCTCCACTTTCCAAAGCCTCATGAATCATGTCTTCCGTTCTTTTCTTCATCATTTTTTCTTAGTTTTTCTTGATGATATCCTCATCTATATTAAAACCTTGACAATCCATCTTGTTCATGTGGATCGAGTTCTCCATCTACTCTCTCAACACCAAATTTTCCTCAAACAATATAAATGTGATTTTTGTGCCTCGAAAGTCAAGCACTTGGGTCATCTTGTTGGCAAGACCGACATCAAGGTGGATCCTAAAAAGATTGAAGTTATGCAAGATTGGCCTCACCCAAAGACTCTCAAAAGATTTGGTGGATTACTGGTTTTAACAGGTTATTAACGCAATTTTGTTAAGAATTATAGAAAGATTGCGACACCTCTCACTGCACTCCTTAAAAAGAATTCTTTCACTTGGACTACAGTATCTTCTCAGGCTTTTCAAATCTTAAAAATGGCCATGTGTGTAACATCCCGCTCAGGCGCACTGAGGAAACTTATTCTTTGAGGACACTTGCTCGCAAGTGATCCGGACTTTTATGATATTAAAACATTTACCCTTGATTATGATGCGTTATGATAGATGACATGATGTTTTACTTCTTGACATAGACAGGTGATTTTGACTCAGTTGTATTGAGTGTGCATGGCTTTTGGACCTTGAATATGCAGAGGCATCAGTGGAACCACCTTGGACTCCGGATTGAGTCAGGGAGTGTGCTATTGGGTTGATTTATTTACTGTGATATTTCATTGATTTGATGATATGATGTTGACATGTTCTGACATGATTTTTGGATGATGTAGGCTGACGATATCTTGCCGACCGGACTCACATATGCAGTAAAAGGGCCACACACGATTTGCAGAGAGGTTGAGGGAGAGGTGTGGACAACAACCCTGCCACAGCCTACTAGCACTCCCGCCGTGGCTTGAACTGTAGGTTAACGATTACCTAGTTCAAGAGGATACACGATGCCGTGAGGGAAGACTGCAACAGTCGGTCATGATGATTCTAAGGGGCACTCAATAAGGCGGGGGCCTTATTCCTTAGAGCCCTTAGTCTCCCACAAGTTCACCTGGCGGAGTGTTGACTCCAGGTGTTATAGATGTCTACCAATCAGTCAAGTCGACGACTAGCACCCTTAGAGCACGTGGTGCATCCTGAAGGGCACGTCATGCAAAATAAACACAAGTTGTTGAGTGGAACACTTGGAGCACGTTGTGCATCCTGAAGGGCACGTCGCACAAACAAAACGAACGAGGCGAGTGACACCCTTGGAGCACGTTGTGCATCCTGAAGGGCACGTCGCATTGATGAGGTTGAAGAAACAAACCTAGATGGCCCTGAGACTTTAACGCCTTAAGAAATCCTTAAACAACTTCCCTAACCAAGTGTCGCCCAGTTCAAAATCTAAGTCCTAAGTCTAAAACATTTCTAGGGTAAAAATTTAGTCTAACCTTAAGAGAAAGACCCTAGAATAAAAATAACATTTTAAACAAAAAACCCAATTAAGTAATAGTTTGGTCTTCATGAAATTCTTGGGGTAAATGACGAGAATAAGAATTTAATTAAAACTAATGGTGTTAAAATTTTGCAAAGAAGAAATTAATTCCTAACTTGTGAAAGAACAAAATATATTAAATAAATAATAACTGAAAATATTAATTAGCGCATTTACCTTTTTGGTTTAAAAAAAAAGAAGGGAATAATAAAAATAGGAAAACTAAGTAATAAAGGAAACATAGTAAAGGAAAGAAGGGGACATAGGGTAAAAAGCAAAGTCAACATAGTAAGGAATCTGCAATTAAGAACTTCCTAAAATGAACTAAATTTAGCAACATCATTTTAGGAAATTTACTAAAANAATTTAGTCTAACCTTAAGAGAAAGACCCTAGAATAAAAATAACATTTTAAACAAAAAACCCAATTAAGTAATAGTTTGGTCTTCATGAAATTCTTGGGGTAAATGACGAGAATAAGAATTTAATTAAAACTAATGGTGTTAAAATTTTGCAAAGAAGAAATTAATTCCTAACTTGTGAAAGAACAAAATATATTAAATAAATAATAACTGAAAATATTAATTAGCGCATTTACCTTTTTGGTTTAAAAAAAAAGAAGGGAATAATAAAAATAGGAAAACTAAGTAATAAAGGAAACATAGTAAAGGAAAGAAGGGGACATAGGGTAAAAAGCAAAGTCAACATAGTAAGGAATCTGCAATTAAGAACTTCCTAAAATGAACTAAATTTAGCAACATCATTTTAGGAAATTTACTAAAAGCATGTAAGGGGATCTAGCAACACCTAGGAGTAAATTTAGGAGCAATTCTAGGTGGGTGAGGGAAATGAGGAATTTAATAAATTAAAGAAAATAATTACTTGAGGAAAGAGGGGGATGGACGACCCTTGTGTGATGGAGAATATTCATAATATTTTATTGAAACTTAATAAAAAATGTGATTTAGGAAAGTTGGTGGGTCTCAAAAACTCTATAAGAAAAAGGAAGATGAGGAAGGAGGGGGATCGGCTGTTAGCGTATCGTTACGCTACCGAATTTTTACTTGACTGATTGCTTGTGAGGAGTTGGGAATTTCTCAGCTTGTATTGGAGTGGTAGCTCAGCCTTGCGAGGCGAGATGGGAAGATAGATCTAACATCTGGACAGTGTGTGGCACCTTTGCGGCTCGGGGGGCTAAGGGGGAAGTAGAATACCCCTAGCGATTGGCTGGGAGGTACCAGTGTAGTCTCTATGGTTGGCGAGTGGGAGCGGCATGGAGCAAGAGTGACACGGCGCGGGAGCGGCTCGGAGCACGCGGACGTCATCGAGGTGGGAGTTAAGGCAACGGTATGACTTGTAATTTAGTAGAATAGAATGCTTTGCGATTTGCCTCTGTTAATAAAGTTATTTACCTCCGTTATTAGCAAGATGATGAAATCTTTTACGGCTATTATAGTTCCTATTTTCCCGTTGACTATCTATTAAAGTGTTTCTGGGCTAGCTCATATCTGCGCTTAACGCGCTCCTCGTGATTCCACCCTGCGTTTTACTTACCTCACAACTACAGAATTAACAACCTCTCTTCAGAACTTTATCTATGAAGTTAGGTGGGTTGGCGTAATTATTTGTGTTGTATTTGTGTCCAGTTGCACCTGTACTAGTTCTCCTACCATACTCAAATTTTTACGCAAAATTTATGACTGAATTTTACTGAATATAATTGTCAGAATCAGTTTCTGAAATAACTTTATGTGTTGCGCTGCCAATCTATTTTTCCCATATATTTTTGCGCTGCCAATATATTTTTCCCATGCAAAATTCCTTGTATCACTGGTGGAAGTTGGGTTCCTTCTGCGTATATAATCACATATTCAAAATCCATCATTTTAAATTGGATTGCATTTTCTGTGCACAAGCTTTGTTTTTTTTTCCAGAGCCATATCATATTATATTTTGTAAATTTGACTGTATTATCCGTGAACAAGCTGGCTTCTTTGACACCAGCATATCCATGGCTCGGTGAATGAGGCTCATAATTATTCAGTATTGAACTGTGAAATGCATTTAGCGAATGCATTTAACTTTGCTTGTTGTTGGAATTACCAGAACATCATTTTTTTTATTTTGAAAAATTTCCAGATTGAAAGTAAAAAGAAAAGAAAAACAAGAACTTGACGGTTGAGTATCTCACCATGAGAAGACTGCCCCTTCAGCGATTGGCCAGGTGATGACCAAGTGTGTTCCTCCTCTGAACCGTTCTGGTGTTTAATTCTGCATTTGGGGGTTAGTTTACGTGCGAAGTGGGGAAAGATACCCACGCGTTTTAACCTATCCCAACCCTGCTGCATGGTGGACTCTATTTTGGGGTCTTGATTCCCTGAACCGAGGCCTGTACCCATGCCTTCCCTCACTCACCTTTTTTTGACAGCGAAATTAATGAGAATTCTTGCCACCTGTGAATTACAAATATTTTTTTGGTTCCTCGTTTTCTAATTAACACACGGAAATCAATAGATCGTTTTTTCAATGATTAAGAGGCTCCAATCTTTGTGCATGGTTTTTCTTGATGTTTTAGTTAAATGATTTTGAGAATTCGTTTCTGACATTTTTCATTTTTGTGAGATCATTGACAATTCGTTCTGGAAAACTTGTGTTGGTAATTCGTTTCTGGCATTTTCATTTTTGTAAGATCATTTGACAATTCGTTCTGGCAATTTGTGTTGGCAATTCGTTTCTGGCATTTTTCATTTTTGTAAGATCATTTGACAATTCGTTCTGGCAAACTTGTGTTGGCAATTCATTTCTGGAATTTGCATTTTTGTAAGATCCTTCGACAATTCGTTCTAGCAAATTAGTGTTGGCAATTCGTTCCTGGAATTTTCATTTTTGTGAGATTAATTCCGAGAATTCATTTTTGAAATTTCATGCTGGCAATTTTGTTTTGACACTTCTGTTTTGTAAGTTGGTTTCTGAATTTTGTTCTAGCACATTTGGTTCTGGTACTTAATGCTTTATCAAGGTTAAGGGATGGCAAGATGCGATTTGGATTAAATTGGAATTTGCCGAATTGATTCTCGGATTCCGTCATTGCTAATTTAGAAATTATCGGATTGATTGGGTCTCTGACAGCTGTCTTTGATGGCTGCCAATTTAAGGCATGATTTCTGGCATGCGTGCCTCAGTCGCCCTTTTGGTCTGGCATGTACTCACTGCCGTTGGTTTTATTGTTAATGATATCATAAATTGTGTTAGTAAGGTGTAAATGTATTGATTAAGTAATGTTGTTACTGTAATATGTAAAGGAATGTCTTTGAATATTTTGTTTATAAAATATGTAATTGTAATATATTGTTTTTGAAATATGTAATTATAATGTTCTTGCAATATAATAAAATGCAATGTTAGTGTTGAGAACCTATGAAATGTAAGTTCATTTTTATTTTATGTGCAATGTATTGTAATGTAAGCTCATTGTCATATACTGTTTTTGAAATATGTAAATGTATTGTTCTTGCAATATAAATAAAATGCAATGTTAGTGTTGATATCATATGAAATGTATGATCATTGTTATTTTATTGCCATATTATTGTAATTAGAAAATGTAATGATATGGTTATCTTATTGTAATGCTAGTGTAAACTATTGTTATTGATAAACATATATGGTGGAATGTCCTGGAATTAAGTACCATAAATTACTCGGAGTTAGTAAATGAGGGTTGTTGTTCATTTAAATAATGTTGAACTTGGGTGTTCGTTGCCGGAGTCCTTTTGTCACGCACCTTCTATAAGGGATGTAGTCGTTTTTATTATATATGTTGTACTTGACTGTAATCAGTTAGTTGCTTGGTCTGTTTGTGTCGGGCGGGATGTAGACACCTCCACGTAGCCTAGTGTGTAAGGGTGGGTGTGTGATTATTTTTCTGTGTAAGGAATCGAGTGTCGTATCAAGAGTCTCGGACCCTTTAAAGGAAGGGTTTCCACTCTTGCGACACACCTGACAGAGATTACTAGTTTCTGCCTGAGTAGTCGACCAGGATCCTATCTGACATTCTCTCTCTCTGGAGCAGAGAACTAAGATTAAACGCCCTGCTTTCCTGTGCAGAAATAGTAAAATATACTACTATGGATTCTTCCATCTGTGTTTGTACCGTACTTAACCTGTATGTCGTGTAATGCTTGCAGTTTCTTGTGGTGCTCCCTATGTATTCTTGTTATGGGCATCGTGGTTATGTCTTGTTAGTCATCGGGTGGCGACATGAGTCAAGTGTGTCTGTTCCTTCTTCACACGCACACACCCTTTAAAAAAAAAAATATTGTACCTGTTATCAGAGTTGTTGTCGTAATGAGGAGGTTCATTACATATGGTATCAGAGCGGGTTCGACCCACGACTTGGGATTCTCTATGGCTTTCGTGACATGAATTGATTGATTATACTGTTTTTGATCGAGTTGATTGTGTGCGTGCAAGTAATCATGGTTAGAGGACGTCGCAGAGGCAGATGATGGGGTGCTAGGGGAGGAGGCGTGACGCCTCCAGTAGCATCCACGCCTAAGGGGTCTAACCCCCAGGGAGGCGGGAAAGTTATCGGACAGAAGCAGATAGCAGTTGGCGATGTTGCTGGGATGATGAGATCTTTTCAGTGCATGTATGAGGCATTGATTAGCCGATTGGAAAGAGATGAGGCCAGGGCGCCGACACCCGATGAGGTTTCGCCGCGCGCACTGGCTGTTACAGGTAGCGTTCACCGTGAACTTGAGAAGGTTAAATTTCCCGAGTTCTTTGTTGCCCCGAATGGCGCCGCCGCCGAGGCATGGTTGGAGAACATGGAGATGTGCTTCACACTTCGTGATTATACCTCCAACATGAAGGTCCGCATGGCGGTCTTCCAACTGAAGGGGAGCGCTCTACTATGGTGGAAGATGCTCATGCCGCAGCTGAACATGGTTGTTGAAGACGTTTCATGGGAACTGTTCGATGAATGGTTCCGAGAGAGGTACCTTTCAGAGGAATTAATTGAGCATCAGCTCAATGAGTTCAACACATTACGACAGGGAGGTCATACGGTGCCCGAGTACGAGGCACGTTTCATGGAGCTGCTCTGGTATGCTCCGCACCTTAATAGAGAGAAACTCAAGGTCAATCGGTTCGTGTTCGGCCTTAATGACAACCTACGTGAAAAGGTTAGGATCTTGATGCCTCAAACCTTGCACGACGTTGTCCAAAAGGCCCTCATAGCTGTTAGGACCACATATTGTACCTTTTTGCCCATACTTTTTGCCATTATTATACCCTTCATCACTTGTATTTAGACTCATAATATCATTTCATGATCATTCCAAGGTATACAACATCCTTTCTCATTTAC